>CAAKMY010036269.1:0-41318 GCA_901111285.1 Corrigiola litoralis
CCCCCCCCCCCCCCCCCCCCCCACCACCCATCCAAAAAACAAAAAAAAAACCCATCTCTGCGAAACTTATAAGCACAACCAAATTGAACAATAATCAAATCACCCTGTCTGCCTCACCCCCCCCCCAACCCCCTCTCAAGCAGGGCCTACGGAAAATGCATAACCGCTGGTAAAATTGCAAAAAAAAAAAATGCAACGGAGTTCAGATAGTAATGTAATACGAGAATCAAAATACTAAGCATAGTACATTAAGATTTTTTTATTTATTTTTTACAAGCATATGAGTTATCTAGTTATCTGGTACAAAGTTAGTAAATCAAAAGCGCAGAATTCATGTCATGACTTCACTTGTAATATCAATAATATATATCAAAATCAGAGGCCACAAGAGAAAGGAAGATGATATCACTGTTTTGGGTTTCCATAAAGAAACATTTAACAAATCGAGAGGATGTGTCTTAAACACCAACTCTTCTGCTCCAAAGCAACTGTTTGACCTCTCTCGATACCTTTTTCTCTCTTTCACCAGTATAAACGGAAAAGAAGAAGCGAGAAGTGTATCAAAACCTAACTCGGAAGTAACTTCATACTTCATATAGAGGGTTGCCAGCGAAGCCAACATAACTGCTTCTAATCGGCTCACCTTATTTTGGATGGTGAGTCACCAATTTGCTGAATTTCATGTTCCGGATTCCCACTAAATAGAGGAGCCCACAAAGCAAGGATATCAAAGACCTGATCTTCAAGTTCCTGAACGTACAAATAAATTAATTCTTTTAATACAAGGTTAGCTCAGTGATATCATAGAAGATAATAAAACACGTCGTTTTACCTCCTTTGGAATAGATGCCAAAACTGAGGCTAGAAGTAACCATCCAGCTTCTTTCTCAACCATTGCAGCCCCAGGGTTCCTGCTAGGTTTCGTCAACATTTGCTTGGACACTTCAAGCACTGAATGAGGTAGTCTGGACAGAACACATGCATGTTACTCTCCCAAGGCAATGTAGAATGCATTTATACTGAAGCAAGGGTATGATGACAGCAACTGAGACTACATCTAAAGCAGCAGTCACTACTGACTCACTCATGTTATTTACTGGCTGATTATGAACAAGAACTAAGTGACGGTTGAGTTTAGGAGAGCAGCAAGGTAAATATAGCAAAGAGACGACGTGTATAAGGCATAGGAGAATTTTACTCCTCTGTAGAAGAAAAGCAAACGTCTCATTAAATCAGAACAATCATAAATACTAAGCTTCAGAAAATTATGTCCTATACTGGAAAATGCCAGCTTTCTATGTTTAAAGTCAAATATACTGCAAAACCAGCAAAGGAGTAACCTTTCTTCTTTCTTAATTGTCTGTAAGGCTTCGCTTCGTTTGAAGAAAAATAATTTCAACAGATAGTCATTCTACATGGAAAGTAATTTACAAGGGAAAGAGATTTGGATAAAAACAATTGTTCGTTGGTTGTATAGAAAGAAGAAAAGGAAAGGGAGTAGAGGAAGAGGAGGGAAAGAAAGACAAGAGGGAGAGGGGAAGGGGAGGGAAAGTTTGACATTCCTTGAACCAAACAAGGGAAATGTGAAAAAAACCATTTTCAGGGAAATCATTTCCCGAAATCAAGAGCTTAAGAGCAAAAATCTTGTATAGCCATTCTCTAGAACACCAGGCCATACAACACAAATTCAAAGACTAAAAAACCAGTGCCCAAACTGAAGGAGCAAAGTCACTAATACGTCTAGTACTAAGTTTTGGGTCCGTTTTAATGAGTTTAAGTCTAGAGTTGTCCTAATTAGAGAACTTTTAGAGTTTGATGATTTTCTATGCATAACTAATTTACTGGTAGATATTGTCTTGACCCAAGGTTAATTCCCTATATAATTTCCTTATCTGATTCTTTGCTTAGATTAATCATCCTCAACATCAAAATCCCCACTTGGTTACTTAACACATAGTCTAAGTGTTGTTCTTGCAATATAAGAACTCTGGTGTTTCCTTTCCTTGTGGATACGGCCCCTACTTCCTTGTTACACAGTAGGCTTAGGATGATTGATTATCCGTGGGAGCCAACTAAAGCTCCACCAGTCACTCAGCACTCAGTAGCACAAAAGATAAACATAAAGAGAAGAGTGAGGAAGGGAAGCTGCAGAGTAGACAAGAGATCAGCAGAATACACCTTAAAGCATTGTGCCTAAAAAAGGAAATTTGAATCAACATCATCTGGTAGCTTAATACTATTGTCTACATCCCAATAAAAAAATTAAATAAAAGCTTCAATTAAATTATTAGATCCGCCATTCAACATCTGCACATGGTATGCACCAGTGAAAGCCAGTCTAGCAATATGTATTAAAACGATCGCCGCTGATAGAAAACATAAACAAAGGGAAGTAGATTACCGTGGAGTACATTTTGGACCAGTAAACAGAAGACAGCAAACATGGCAATTTTAAAATAACGGCACAGACTAAGACTAAACACAATCATACTCAAACACAGTGATCAAATTAATGGTAACATGGACAATCAAGAGCACCAGAATCAAGGAATACATTAGCCCAAATGAGCATTACCTAGCTGGATAACCAAGAGGTAACCTTGGTGAGACAGAAACTAAGGCCCCAAGTAAGGTTGCTTGCCCATGTAAAGAATCAAGGTCCAGCTTAAAACTGTGGCCCTGCATAAAGACATGCTACCATTTAGGTTCAGATCAAAATTTTAGACAAACTTTCCTGTCAGAAAAATGTTTGGGAAAGACATTTAAGTTTTTAATAAGGAGATAAATTATGAAGAAAACGGTACGACATAAAATATTTTAGTAATGCAAAGTTAAGTAGAAAAAACATAGCCATATAAAGCCAAAATAAGGCCAGCTTAGTCCTCATGCAGAATCATTTATCAGAATGCAAGAAAGAGAAAAAAGCAGCTACAATACGAGCTAATCATTTCGCCTAAGCACACATTTACTATTCTGAATCGAGACAAATAAGCTAATCTTGCCACCCAAACATTTATTGCATAATAAGATAACAAGTAAATCCAATCTCGTTTAAGTAGAAGTGAAATCCGATAAACAGACGTAATTAAGTATGGTCAAAACAGAAGAAAATATAAGTAGGTCATGTTTTCCCTTTCTTATTCTCCTTTAAGGAGTACAAGGGAGTAACAGCCATCTCATCAAAAGCATTCATACTATTTCAGTTTTTAGTTTATCATTATGCATAGCCTTTTAGCCTATAGATAGGATGTCAATGTTATGCCTCAGGGTTTTCATTTTTTTTTTTTAATGAAGAAAAGAGGCTTTGTAGGATTTGACCCATTCACAATCAATTAGCCAACAATGTTCTTCTATGTGTGAATCTCTCACAATTAGACTAAAGACCCAACAAATTGTCATAACACAACCGCCTCATACTCTTGAGAATGTCTCCTAAAAATCCAAGTTCAAAGAAGAATAACCCCTGACACCTAAGAAAGATAAAATAGGTTGCATGGTGACCAAGACGTACAAGAAGCAAGAGAAAAAGGTTTCTCACCTTTCCCATCATTCTTTACCAGGAGAAACAAGATCAGTCTATGTCCTAAACATTACGAGTGCAATTAAATAATTATCATTGCACGCAGTCAAGCTTGCTATATAATTGTGATTCTTTATTGTAAAGGTTCCAAGAACTGCTGTATGCGTGTTTAAATCAATTTAAGGCCAAAACTAAACGAGATCTCAAATTTTCAACAGATCATGTGATATTTCAACTAGCATGCAGTTATCTAATATGGATGATCATGTCTCTATTCTAACCTTGTCAAAAGTAACACTTTCTCTCAAGGCATTTAGAGTTGTCACGCCATAAGAAACCAAACCACCGACACAAGTAGGATCAACTTCAGCTAATGCCCGCAGCGTAAGAGCAGCCTCAATGCGGACCTGGTCATAAACATGCCAATCAGATCAATAAAGTAGATATTAACATACTCCTTTTTGCACTGTGAATATATTAGTCAGCTTCAGCTTTAAAAAACCTGACAGCAACGAAAGCATTACTGACACAACGCCAACTCAACCAGGAAGAAGGAAAAGAATTAGTTAAAATCAAGAGTTTACCTTTTGAGATGAATGTGACAGTGCAGCAACTACTGTATCATCGAGAACTTCTCTGAACTCCCCAGGAACCTACAAATGAATGAATCACGTACCTAAATCACTGAATCCTTTCCACTGCCAAGACAACACAAATCACTGAAACCATGGGAGGAACACATAAACACCCAACCATCTGATCACCACACTTTTACATAATCCTTTTTTATTCAGCTCAACATATAGGGAAATTAAGACGTGAACTTATAGGAGTATGAAGAACTATTGAAATCCTAAAAACGAAAGATAATACAGTTTGCGTACCAAATTTTATGAAAGGTGTAAATAAAGAGATCAAACTATAGTAAACATCATAACAGCTAGGCCTTTTCCCTCTTTTTGAGGACTATGTTTCACCAGCAGATTTTGCACCAAACAGTATCAAGACTTCAAGAGGATATTATTTTCGAGACATGAGAAGGACGGAAGAAAACATATACTGGCAACGGAGCCCCACACATCATGGATTCTAAAACCATTGATACACAATAACTAAAACCAAACAAAAAACACTACCAACATTTATTCAACCCATGCGCAGCTATAGAAACTCATGTGATCAACTTCGAAGTTAGTTCAAAATTCAATCCTAATCTATGCCGCTCCAGAAAAAAAAAAAATCAGATAATCATGTGTAAAGCTAATACCGGTAAATCAAACTATACTAAATGTGACAGCTGAGCCTCACCTCTCCAAGTGTCTTTAAAGTATACGACAGGGTACGTAGTGCAGCGATTTTCATCAGTGAGCCACTATCAAGAGATTGTAGCTGAAATTTGCCATTTTATACGTAAGCTTAAAGTTTAAACAAATCAACTTTATTGGCCTCCTTTGACAATTTCAAAATTTTCCAAGCAAACCTGCTTTCCCAGAACAACTAAAAAGCTCCTTTGAGTAGGTTCTGTCATCTGATCCACCATGCCAATCCTAAGAATATATAGCACACATGCCTTCAAAACGCACAAATACCAGTGAATCAGCAGCAAAATAAACAAGATTAATAAAAATAGTAATTGCAATAAGTAGAGGAGCATATCACCATAGTTCTTAACTACATCGCAAAAATTAAGATATGACTTCAGATTGACAAATTAAAGCGCTAAAAGAAAACAAGGCTTAGATTTCATTCAGCTACAAAGTGACTGTGCATGCACATACAACAGAAAAATTTGCAGAATTTCATGCAAGAAGAAACAGCCTCTCTCCCATAGTCCTTCATAAGGACTTGAATCCTACTTTCTCTATCAATCATTTTAGGTTTTCCTTTATAGGAAATATGCTCAGCTAGATTCTAGTTACAGAAAGTAAAGCCAATACAAGGCGAGAATGGAGTTAACACCAGTTCAAGAATAACTACCAAAGAATGTGCATCTACAGATGTATCCACTCTTAGCATGTCCAATACTTGGGAAACAAAATCTTGAAGTTCATTGTCTGGCTGAAGATACTTGAGAAGAATCGCCTGAAATTTTATTCAAAAAGACAAATGAACACAAGAAGATCATAAAAAAGATATAAAGCAAACAAATGACAAGCGGAGGCTCCTAAGAAAAGATTGTAGCTAGAGAAAGGACAGTTAAGCAGTTCCCTGGCTCCCTGCACCTTGTCCAGACAACCATTTGATACAAACCAACATAAATAGGATAATTATCGACTAACATTAATAGGCTAATTTGTCTTATTTGCAGCTGTCTTATATCTTGTACATATATAGAGGGTAAGGGTATAAGGAGGAGTATATTTGAGTGTGTAATGTCAGTAGTGACGCTCTGAAGTCTGAACGCTTCCCTGTTTTCTGTCCCTCTCTCAGACACGGCAGCAATGTTACTCAAACACGGCCGGAAGGTTTGCTGATC
The DNA here is from genome assembly GCA_901111285.1 of Corrigiola litoralis. Classification (NCBI taxonomy): domain Eukaryota; kingdom Viridiplantae; phylum Streptophyta; class Magnoliopsida; order Caryophyllales; family Caryophyllaceae; genus Corrigiola; species Corrigiola litoralis. The sequence continues at coordinate 5,997 of CAAKMY010036269.1, forward strand.
AAATATCCATTGGATACGACATTGCAGCCGTGACGGTCAAAAGCAAGGGAATACAATCCCAAGATACTTCTCATAGTGCAAAATGTTTGATGGACTCCCAAGACTCATCTCCAAAAGGGAAAAACTAATTTAAGGTAGGAAGGAAAGAAGTAGAGAAGATTGGATCTGTTCTCTTAGCGGTCAATGGTCGCCGCCGAAGTAATTATTATCCCTTGTTCCCGTATACTGTATAACACTTATTGTCTTGACTGTATCTGTATATCACTCAAACCAACGTATCCTGATTTTCTCGTATTCAAGAGTCAGATCCTCGGATCCTGTGTCGTATCATATCCGTATCTCAGAGTCCGAATAAAATAGCATGGCAGTGGAGCACAATGCGGTTTGTATCACCATATATTACTATTGTCCATACAAACTCAGAAAAACTGGACACCACCCAGTCTAGCAGGAGGTCAAGTTGGCTTCTAAATAAAGTCAGTTGGACATTTGCATTTCCCAGTACGTGTCAAACTCTATATTTCTAATAGAAAGAAACAGTGTAGACATACAACTAATACAACTATAGATTTTGAAAGTTTTAATTTTTAGAATATGGGTTTCATTTTACCGGCTTTCGTATTTTTTGTCCGTATGCTATCATTCGAAATTTGATTATTTATTTGTGACTTATCTAAATTTTGGTGATCCAAATTTGGAACCTGGGTTTGGGAACTTCAGATCAGCTTAGACATGTCTCTCAAGGAAACCAAATGTAATACCCCTCCGTCCCAATATAACGCCCACTTTTAAAGCTGTGACCCAATATTGTGACTAGTAAGTCACAAATCCCAACACGGGCGAACATTTTTGGACAAAACTATTGTATAAGCTCCAAAACTGTCAACTTTGCCTTAATACGTACAAGAAAATGCCTTGCGTTAATTTGAATAAATTGATACGCATGAAGACAACAAAATTAAATGACTTCATCCATTGTTAAATTCAAATTATCAAAAGATACCTGCAGGAATGAAACCCATGCTAAAGTTAAGCTGACCCGCACATCCCTGGAGCGAACACCACTAGCTGCATTTAGACATGAGATGACATAACTTAAAACAAACAAAAGTATGAAAAGGAAACTTCACTAATAATGAGTCAGACAAATGTGTTCTCAATTATGGAAGATTTTCAAAACTTTCTTGGAGTGCCCTACCCTATTTCCTTACTAAGAACTACTCAAGCATGTCTTTCTTCAAAATTTAATATGTTAAAGCCATATCAAATGGAAACAAGCACTAAATTGCAATGAGCATTGGCACCTAGGGCAATTACTTGTGCATCATAGAACATTTGCATAAAATTTCAAAACAAAATATCATAATAAAGAAAAATTGGGAAAAAAAAAAAAGAAGAAGAGAAAGGAAGGAAGTATAAGTTTTACAATATATCACTTAAAGCATCTAAATCATATACATAGAGCTATTTACATTTATCTGCATCCTGGACAGAAATGTCAGATACGATCAACAAGTTTACAACATACAAGTTCTCCCTTTATTTATCAAACACAACCTACTGAAGACAAAACAAACCTTTCAAGAAAGGGGAGACCAGATGCCTCTGCAAGCCACCTTCCAGTTTCTTTGGCGGAACAAATTGTCCTTTTCCTCGTGGCTGCACCTGCAATACTTGAAAAGCTTGAGTTTGTCCAGAAGAATTAGAGAACCTGTAAGAATTATTTTTCCCATACACAGGCGGATATAGAACCTGGGCATCCGGATTCATTCCAAGAGCAAGCAATGCGCCCAAGGCTTCGGCAAAGGCATCACGAACAGATGATATCTGATCATTAAAGGCCTATTGAACAGAACACCCAATAAGAAATATGGATACATTATAACATAAGGGAGTACAAAGTAAGGGAGAAAGATTTGCCTTGACACAAGTAGAGGCTGAATTTTCGAGCTCTGCAGGTCCTAAACCTGGTCCCCCAACATTAGCAAATGCCTTTAAACATCTAGCAGCAGCTATTCTAACGATAGATGATTTATCGCCAACACCAAATCGCATTATGAGTCGAAATGCCTCTGTATAAGATGATGTGGCAGCTGCGCCACCACAACCTTCCATAGCATTCTGAAGCATACAAAGAGCCTCTTTCCTCACATACTCCTGCAAATTTTTCCTTGTAAGATACATAATGAATTGGGGGATGGGTAGGGGGGGGGGGGAGACCTTCCAAACACTAGTAAGGCTACATTACATAGTAAAAGATATGCACGTTGAAAAACACAGTCCCAGTTCAACATGCACTTGAAAAACATTTGTCACTTCTAAACGACAAAGATTTAGACAAGCCAGGGAATTGAATCTCGGGCCGCAACACCACATTGTAAAGGTTTTCAAAGTAACTGCAAGCCTGCAGACCTCGCTATATTACATCGTCTAGGCCGTGATGACCATTAACCCAAATAAGTCTAGAGCCAATATAATACTATGGAGCAACTAGCAGGCAACTTCATAAGCCATTCTTTCCTAATGTGCATATCTCTCTTTTTTTATACAAGTTCTGCTGAGAAAATGTCATACTATAATAGCGGAGAGTCAGGCAGGCAAGCATCAATTCTTGCATAGTATAATAATTTTCCACGGTAGGTTCGGGATTCTTGGTCAATTTTAGAGGCTTAAGAGAGTCTTTGTGTGTATGCAGAAGGCCACGCAAGCTTGCTGCTTTTGGGGCGTTTCCAGCATGGTGGCAGAACTTTCATAGAGAAAAGTATGTCGAGCTATTGTTGGTAATAAAACATTTTCCAGCATGGTTTGCTGAGTGCTCTCTAAAATACTTATTCAGGAGTGCCATCCTTTATGTGGTCCTGGCAAGATTTTACTTGTACTACTAGTCCAAAACGGAGAAACAAACCTAGAAGGATGTTTACCAAGTTTTTAACTTCTAAAAAATCAGCATTAACTAAAATAGAAGTCATTGTTAATTTTACACTTTAACTTCGAAGCATTTTTCTGTTCCTCTTTGAACTGCGCTGTATTTACTAGAAACATTGTCTGTTTAGCGAGAAATTCTTGTTGCTATCTAAAAAAACAAAAGATAATCTCAAGGGTACTAAGGTGAGATTCGCATAAATAGTTAAATACACTATAACTACATACTTACTATACAATCTTGCTGACAATTGTCAGTAACAAACAGCCCTTATCCATTAGAAATCTATTCTTCAAATTTTTAGTCCCCACATTGGTTCCATACTACACATAATGGGAAAAAGATTTAAGATACACACAAAAAATGCAACTAAATTGACTTAAGTTGTGTAAAAGGTACTTCACGTATCACCAAAACCAAATACCTCCGGGAATTTCATCAGTTTAGAGGCAATGCTAGTTGTTTCTGGGAACCCAGAAGTGATTTTTCTTCCAAAGAAGCGATACAACTCTCCCAAACACTGTGCAGCACCTTCATCCAAGAATAAATGAAAATAGGTCACAACTAAGCATACTACAATGCCGAAAAGCAGCCAGAGTCACAAGACTTTGAGATTCCCAGATGTTTGTTCCTGATGAAAAAAAAAACATGCTCGTCTGCGCAAAAAAGTAGAATATCAACTGACGGTTTTTCCCCCAAATAATTTGTTTTCTATTTTCATCTCTTTCCATAGGGGAGCTTCTTGGGTATGACATGACTGCATGGGTGCATGATTTTTGGCCGCGCAACCAGGTTATTTATTAATCACTTTCATTGACTTCCTTTAGCTTTCTGGTTCTATGCTTTGAAAGAAAATATATATCATATATGTCCATTATTATTACAATGACAGAGACTGCACCCAGTCAATAAGGACCCTCGCTAAAAGTCATAGCTTGCTACTAGTTACGTTCTGATACTTCTAAAGAAGACAGCTTTTCTGAAAGACTAATTATAAAGTTCATGGTTCCAATATGAAAACGAAATCCGGTGACTCGAGTGACAAAATCATTGATCTAATCTGTAAATTAGCAAATGCAATTAATCAACAAGAGATTGCACAGTTCTCGACAAACCAGCAACGCGTTGAGGTTCACTTCTCCTCCCATCAGAAAGAAACCCTTGGAGCGAGCTGGCCCTTGAATATATTGAAATAGGATCTCCTCTTGCAATAAGTTTAGCCATAGCTAATGAAGCCAAGTGCCGTACTGGCCTTCTTGCACCAAGAACCAGCAGAGAATGCAATGCATCTTCGCATCTTCTTTGCCATGACAAAATAGAATCCTGCGATACCAAAGAATTTGAACTTTAAGTCCTTGATTCCAGATCAATCATTATGCAGCAGACTTATATTTTCCCATTTGAAACAACTAGGTACCAATTACTAGAAATAATCAGCAAAAATTATTTTTTTAAAATTCCACAAAAATAGCTGTGCGACAACAGCAAATCCACATCAAACATAAACATCGAGAAGACAAAATTCAACGAAAAAATGTTAAATCTTTGCATTTCGAACGACATCTCAGCAAAAACTTCACTAATAGCAAAAAAACAGGAGAAAGATTCAAACTTTCTTAAGTTCCATGAAAGCTGGAGTGAGATGTTTAATTGCAATTAAAACGACAAAAAATTCTTAAATCCATAATATATATTAGCTACAATAAATCAAAAAGAGATGCTCAAATTTTGTAGTCTTAGAAATCTTGCAGCAAAAAGGTCCATTATCAATACAAATAAGCAGATAAAGTTCACTTTTTTCAAGTGCCAGGAAAACTGGAATGAGATATCTAATTGCAACTCACATAAAATATGTTTCGAACATGGTCAAAATTTCGCAGTTTCACATGATTGCAAAACCTTCACAAATCAGAACACCTAAGTAGAAAACTTGAAACATGTTAAAGTTATAAGGAAACTGAAGTGAGACATTCAATTGCAACCCATAGGACTCCAAATTCCACGTCAAACATTGCGGTAATACATTGAAAAATGCACCGCTGTGAAAGTTTCACTAATTACTATAAATCACATCAAAATTCAGGTTTCATAAGCTCCACGAGAACTCGACTTATGTGCTCGATTACAGCTCTTCTACGGAAAATTTGGAAACATGATCCAACGTTCGCAGTGCTGCACCACATAACAGCACAAAGTTCACCAATACCACCAAGTAGAAAACTTCAAACTTGATCAAATTCTAATTACAACAAGTAGAAAACTTCGGAATTCGGTACAGCAATAACTGAGATGAGACATTCGGTTGTAGCTTATAGAAAATAAGCTCTAGTTTCCATCGAACTTAATTAAGTAGTTTTAAGCTTGATTAAGTGTAATGATTACTCAAACTTTTACCGCAACTTTTCTAATTTATCCATTGTAGATTTTAAAGTATTACAGCGAAGAAAAATGCATCGCGCAAGCTCCGGATTCAAAACTAAACATTGCGTAATACAACGAAGCAAAATGCTCTTAAATTTCGCCATTTCGAATCACAACAAAAAGCTCAATAATCTCATAAGTAAACAGAATTTCCAAACTTCCTTTACAAATCAAATATCAGATAAAGATAGTGACAGCAAATCAAAGAGCAAAGTCACTCAAAATCCGCGGTTTCGAACAACACCGTGGCAAAAAGCTCATCAATCACACAAGTAAGCACAATTTCCAAACTTCCTTTAAAATTTCCACTCCACATTAACATAGTGACGGCAAATTGAAGACGAAAGTAACTCAATATCGCGGTTTCGAACAACACCGCAGCTAAAAAAAACTCTTTAATCACACAAATGAGCAGAAATTTCAACGGAGTAACCAGTAAATAAGCTTGGCATCAAAAAAAACAAAACTAGAACAAATTAAACACGAATGTAGCCAAATTTCGCGGTAATAAACAAAATCACAGCAAAAAAAAAAATGCAATTGAATAAAAATATAAATAAAATGGTAGATTTCACATCAAACAATCACAGGGAAGACAAATCGAAGAGAAAAGTAACTCAAATTCCGCGGTTCCGAACAACACCGCAGCTAAAAAGCTCATGAATCACACAAGTGAGCAGGAATTCCAACAGAGCAACCAGTAAATAAGCTCGGCATCAAAAAATAAACATAAGTAGAACATATTAAACACGAATGTAGCCAAATTACGCCGTTATGAACAAAATCAAAGCAACAAAGGATCAAATTGAAGATAATTACAAATTGAATAATAGAGTGAGAGAGGGAGGACCTTAGGTTCGTCGGAAATGGCGGAAATGAGATGAGAGAGGAGATCAAAACAGAGGAAACGATCAGGCAATTGTTGCGCGGCGGAGACGACGATAGATTCCAGTTGCGCCACCAGCACCCCGAATCTCGACAGCGGTGCCGTCTCCCGGACGAAGCTCTTCTTCGCCATTGTCGACGAACTCGAACTCGAAGATGAAGATGAAGATGAAGATGTTTTTTAGTTACAGTACCTAATCACGGTGATTGTTATGATAAAACTCGTAATATTAAGAGTGGCATAATCGGAAAGTGTTTTTTTTTTAATTAAATTAGATTATATAAAAAAATATATAATTATTGGTTTAAGAATTGTCTTCTTTTATTTTACCGAAATAGTTGTTTTTGTGCTATATTGGTGGAAATGCATAATTTTTATTTATAATGAGTTTTCGTTTAAGTTAAATAAATGTAAGGGGTTCAATCCCCGCTTTCGCGTATTATTATGTGTTAGGATTGATGTAAGTTATAAAGGTCGTTTTTTTTTTGTCTTGGTGACTTTTGTTTTGTTATTTGAATTGTGAAACATTATTCTTTTTTCTTTCTACACATTTAATTTTGCTTACTTTATTCATAAAGCGTTGATTTGTCACTATGTATGAGTGTTAATGCTTATTAATATGAAATGCACCGTAGATACTTTTGTAATGGTTGAGTTAGATTTTGCGTGTATAACACACATTGCAAATCAAATTATACTAGCTTGACTAGTTCATTTGTAGTAAAATATTTGCATAGCTACCTATTTTATAGTTCTTACCCTTAATTCCTACTAACTAATAGAAAAAAAACATTGAGTTTGTTTAATCTACCACCAACAACATTGTTTTGTGTGCATCATTGTAGAATGTCATATGTCATGTAAAGTGATTAGAAGTATTGTATCTTAATTGAAAGATTGGTGTTTGATTTTTTTTACGATTCTATGCATCAGTTTTGGACAAGTAAGTGATCTCAATCAATATATATGAGCTTCTATAAAAGAAAATGGGCAATGATGTTGTCGGTTGACTATTGAGAATTGAGATGGTGTCCCCAGGCATTGCACCAAGTGACCACATTTGTTACAGATTCTGTTTTCGACTTTTTGTCTTCAATTACATCCAAACAAATCCATGCATGCGTTATTGTGCAGCTTTCTTGCTCACTTCTCTATTTGTTTACTGATGTTCTCACTATGTTGTCTGTGATTATCAGTTGATGGTTTAGTGATTCACCCTCATTTGCACAAAACTAGTATCAGATGACTGCAAGTGTGCAAGGTGCCGGTGTTAGCTGTATAACTGTATTTTGAGGCATGTTAGACAATGCTTATCTGGTCAAAAGCAGAAGTTCAAGAATTTATCATCTTTTTCCTAAATTGATGCCCTCACGATTCATGGTGGGAAAACTAGTAATAATCTTGTTAAGAAGAATGCTTACGGAGAGTGGAAATATTCAGTGGAATCATAATATATGACTTCATAGTTCAAATTCATAGTACGATCATACTTTAATGAACTAGACAGCCTACTAAACACTTATCTAAGTTGCACTACAGTTGGCTTAATGAAGTACGACAAAAATCGCGAGAGGTCTTTAAGCTCAGTTGTTGATGAAATCCTTTAGGTGAGTCATCATTTCTTGGGTGCGAGGTTTGGAGAGTGGAGAATTATGTAGGATCTGGAATGCGTGGCCTACACCCTTGTAGACCATCATCTTTACTTCTTTACCAGCATTGGTCATGGTGGTGCAGAACTCTATGCTCCTGTCCATCAAGATATCTGTCTCTGAGATGCACACCATTGTAACTGGAAGTGGAATACTTCCCAGTTTAGCGGCACCTTTTGACAGAGGATTGCACCATGGATGCTCTCGGTTAGAGGCCACCGGGAGTGACAGCCGCCAATAGGTATCAGATGCTTGTAAGGTAAGTGCTGAACCAGCTGGCTGAGATGCTTTTTCGGATGCAGTTCTTGCCTCCGCTCCAAAGAAAGGCTGGATTAAGATTGTACCCCTGTGACGCAATGGCTTTAAGATAGTTGATTCGGCCCCAAATCTTAGGGACAAGTTATGAGCTATGTTGGCTCCTGCACTGTCACCTGCTAGTAAGAAACCAGCAGAGAGATCCCAGCTGCTTAGCCACCAAGAATGCTCACTCGAGCGATTTGAAGACTGCTGTTTCAACCACATGACAGTGTTGAAACCATCCTCATAAGCGGCTGGCAGGCGGTTTTCAGGCGCTAGACGGTAGTTTACTGAGATGATTAGGCAACCTGCTTTGGATGCTAGGTTGGCTAAAAAGTCATGGTAACAACTCCATGCTGCTGAGCCTACACAGAAGCCTCCTCCATGGAAATAGATGAGCAAAGGAAGCTTCCGCGACCCATGTGGAACATAAACGCGTGCCCACAGGTTAGCAAACTTGTCTATGCCAATATCCCTTGCTGTCACCCTGAGCTCCGCAGGTACACTGCAAGGAACATTTGGCATGATGGATGGTCTTTCAACATATCCATCCTTGTACACCCTGATGAGCCCTTCTATCTCTTCCACTAAAGCACCATGCTGCTGGTGGCCTTTTCCTGCATTAAGATGACTTAACCTTGGATTCGCAAAAAGGGAAGCCATTTTTCTTTTCACCATACAACTAACTGAATGTGAATAGTTGTGCAGTTCTGCATGTCAGTATCTCAATGAGGCTTTATATAAGGAAAGAAATTTAGACCAAAGAAAGTGAAAAGGATCTTTATGCTCTCTTTATTTGGCAAGTGGGAATAGGGAAGCTCACTATTCATTGTCACATGAAATGTGCTGCATTTATCATTCTACACCTCTGGTTAGAATTTGCTGCAGCATCTAATCAACGTTACCTGAGCAACAAGGTGGGATATTAATTATCTTATCTGACCTTGATCTGACAGTAGGCATTGACAGCCAAACATTATTCGAAATTTATTTCTGCAGTTAAACTTGAAGTTCAATGAACAAGTTAGTTGGATAGTTAGATAGGAATCACCACCATTTGTGTGAGAAGAGGGGAGATTTGCAGGTGATTTGGAGTGCCATGCAGTGGGGCCATCAGACAGTGACTCTTATTAAAGCAGCTTGTCAGATTATCTTCTTACATACTCTGACAACTGGATGAAAGAAAGAATGGCATTCTAATCTTAGCATGTCCTCTTCAGGTTGGTCTATGCAAGCCATTAAAAGGGATAGGTTGATAACTAATGGTGGTCTATTGAAGTTAGAATTTTTGGAAGTCAATGCACTATATGTGCATTTCTGTGGTGCCATTCATAAAAATATAGCGGCTTAAAAATTTACATGGTAAATAGTGAGTTAATAGCCCTCCTTTTCAATTGCAAAGATGGAAAAGTTCCCACTTATTTGGAGACTCAGTTTTTTTCTTTGAATGAAACTCAAGTCATCCAATCTCATAATCTCCCAAAGTCGAATATAGTTTGTCATTTAAGGCAATTCTTTGATATGACACAGGACTGAAATCAATTACCACCCTAGAAAACCTTGTACAAGGAGTCAGTGACCATATATTGCCACCAACCTTGTTCGGCTTCTCAAGTATTTCAAACTTAAATTCATGTTTTGGTGATGCTATATGGACTTTTCTTCTCTTTTTATATTTTGGATCGTGCATGCATATGGACTAGTCTAAAGCAGAAATTGGTAATTCTTTAAGAGTTTAAGTACCATAAGTGAACTTTGAATATGCTGCCATGGTCTTAATTAAGGGGTGTATCCCTATCCTTTATTCTGACATTAGGACTTTGCTGGTATCTTATTGAAATTTCTTTGTGCTCCTGACCTTGCATCTTTGCCAGCAAAGTATTTGTACAAGGCTAGCTAAAAGAAATAAAGGATATTGTCCATGTTATTCTTTGTACAAAATGTTTGGATACATTTGTAGATGATACATTTCCAGAACCAAGGGTGTACGAGCCTGCTGAGCAGGATTAGCCATTCAAGACAGACTTCCAGTATTATGGGAATGTGATGGTTTAGCATGACTAGCATAAATCAGCGAAAACCTTTTACATTTCCTAGCTGTTGAAAATTTGAGGATCAGTTTGAATGTTTTGTAGAATCTCTGTCTACCTGGTATAGTTTTTATAGAACAGTTGAGTGCAGATAAATGGGGAGTAACTGTCTTAGATATGCTCTCTTTTAGCAATGCAGACATCATCTATGGTGGGACGATTGTGCATTTATCTAAATTTGTTCATACTTTTAGAGTTGATGCAGTTAATATATCGTAGATGTAGCAACTAATCCATGTAGGAAATAGTAGACAATCTTCATGCAAATTAGAAATTAAGCTTGGTGAAGAGGAGGAGGGGTGATCTATCACTTTAAAAAGTCCACTTTCCTTTTGATATCCTCTTTTTCAGAGCTGATCTACACAAGTCTAACAGTTTGAAGGAACAAAGAACTATATATTCACTTTTTCTTCTTTTTTTCCCCTAATGTGGGCATGGAAGTACTTGGCAGTTGACATGAACATTTTCCACAAGAGGAAAATAAAAAGGCATCCAGTATTGACCATTTTGTAGTGCAACATTCTCTTCTCAGAGTTGTTCTCAGCCATCAATACTTAAAGCTAGAAAAGGTCATATCAATAGGAGAGGGATATAATATTCTGAAGGAATCATGGATTCTAAGCAGACTTGCTAATTGCTATTGTGAAGATTTTAGTCTACCGTGTTAAATTCATGGAATGTCACATGGTGACACATGGAGAGTCCAATCTTGCTTCTTAAGTATTCAACAATATCGAGGGTACCAGTCGGCAGATTTTATTCCTCAGAGGTGATCTGCAGAAGTATCTGATGACTGACCAATTTTTTTTCCCGAAGTACAGAAATTGGATATCTATATCAGGAAGATGAGATTACAATGGGACCATTCAGCTAGGGTCAATGATAATTCCTGATATGCAGCACGACATGGTCCCTTGCAACTGTGTGTTGGTCTTATAATCGTACTGTATGGTGATACAATTATAACATCTTTTATTGTATAGCGAGTACAAGGGGCAAGGCCGCAAGGGCAATCGCCCCTGTGATAAAACTCGAAGTGAAAGCTTTGTCGCCCTTGAAGTCCCGGATGGTGCAAACCAGAAAATGGGGGGGAGGGTAGTGCAGGCATGGTCTCGTACTCTCGTACTCCGTGCCTCCTCTGTTTTTTATCGTAATAATTCGTATTGTATGGCAAGTAAATAAGGGGCAGTCGCCCTTGTGATACAACTAAGAGTGAAAGCTTTGTCGCCCTTGTAGTCTTACCTGACTCAAATCCGGATTGAACCAGATCTTGCAAACCGAAAAAAGAAGTGTAAGCCGTGCGTGGCGTAATACATTTTCCCTCAACTTTTCCTTGAATATTGAAGATTGTATTCCATCAATCTTTCTTCTATTACCAGAAACAGATCTTTCATCGCCCACGAATATGCTCCCACACAATGCTTCTTTCCTCCCCCACCTGCAGGCTGCAACCCCTTTTTCTCAACCATGTGAAAGAGGGTAAGATAGAGACCTATCATTCTTAGTTCCTTGTTACCTTTATCCATAATGTGACCAAGTAGCATATTTGCAGAATAACTTATTAATACCTGTCGGCATTCAAACTATTCAGACGATATGAATATATGATGCCCATATTATCTGGTCGCTACTGATTATGGCTCTTTAAGTCCATTCAAACATCATTTCTTTCACTTCTCTCGTGAATGGAGGTTCTTAGGCTAACAAATTGGAAGATCACCACATATATGTTATCTTGGAAAGTAGAAAACTGTGTCAAACGTGCTAATAGTTCAGTCCTCGCCTTCCAGATTACAGGAAACATGTCATTTGAGAGTCCCTGATAAATCATTATCAGGTAAACAAGTCATAGGCGAATCTGATGCTACTAGAACTCCAAGCTCTTTGGCTAAGGACACAAGTCATTTTTAATAGTCATAAGTAGATGTATGAGTGCCGTATCTGTCTTTGTATTGGATGTCTAGCAGCTAGATAGCAGAATCTATTGCGTACACCTGAGGGTACGTACTCTCAAATATACTTTTATGTACCTTTGTGTAATTTTTTATGTACTTTTGATAAGTTTTTATGTACCACAGTGAAAATATTGTACTCCGTATAATTCTAATTTATTTAAGGTACACAAATAAGTATACAAGGTACATAATATTACCCAGAGTTGAACTTGAGAGTATGCTCTCAAGGTGTACCTAATATTTGAGGTCAAACAAGATTCGAGACGTTATCAGCCTAGTGAGACGATTATTGACCTTATGGTCAGACATCTTATTTAACTATGTATGTTGAACCAATAACTTCTCTTAATCACTCAGCTAATGTCTTCACTTTAGACTAATAACCCAAAAAAGAACATGATCTCACTAAGTAGGGATCCTACATTCCTACTCAAACCATGTGATTAAGTTGACGATCACCTTGTCATAATTTTCATTGACCACGCTAGCAAAAAGTTGACGATCACCTTGTCATAATGTTCTTAGCAAGATTGTATTCATTCTTCCTCATATTACCTTAGCTTGCAATAGCTAGCTAGTCTGCCATTGGAGGCATGTACATGCAAAGGGAAGCTAAGGAGAACCAAAAGGTATAAAAATGGGGCCAATGTGTTCCAGTTTCCAAATTTCAAACTGGAATGCAACAGCACTAGATTCAAAGTTTCCCGGCACAGAACTTTGAAGATTCTAACAAATCTAACAGTTGCATAGTTACAGTAGATAGTAGATACTAACTTGAAGTGCTAACACTTGCCATGGTTTTGCTCAATTTTGCAGCACACCGTGGAGGACTACAGATTCAACTATTAAATAGTCGGAATTGTAATCAAGACACAAATGGTAGACTGCAAGAAAAACTGGCACATCAATGGCCCCTTCGTTGAACTAAATCTTCTCACGCTATAAGCTCAAACTCTGGCAGGGCTCTTGCCATCCTGCTGCAGCATGTAGTTTCTTTTCATTTCTTCCAGCACAGAGTCATTCGTGCTACAAATTTAGAAACAGTGAGTAAAGTATTACAACCATCACTATAGCTTGAGAATAATTTCGGTTAGATTGATACTAAAGCACAAGCAAATGTCAGCCCTTTACATGACAGTTTCCCACTCCTTTGCAATCAAGTGTTTCTGCTTCATTGCAATGGGTCCTAAAATTGCTGATGTACTCTGTAAGGTATTGACATAGGGTAAAAAGTTTCTTACGAGCATCTGGCTTGACAACAATGAGAATCAAGTATACAAAACCATAGTCATTCAGTCTCTCAATCCCATAGATTGGCTTACAGTTGGTTTCTGTACATGTTATGGACAACTGAACTTACTACTGAACACATAATGTGCTGGACTTTAACACTTAGAGTTAAAGTTTTCTACTAACATTCTCGCACAGATAACAACTCACTAACTCGCACAACATAATGTTCCGGATTGAAGACATAGATCTAAAGTTTTCTACTATGGAACTTCACTCACACAAATAACAATTCACTAACTCACACAACTATTTAGTTGCCGATAAAATGAGTTAACTTACAACTGATGAAGGCAACTATTCAGTTCTTTGGCTTGCTGCCTACACTTCCACACAACAGACAGAGTCCTCCCATAAGAACATTCTGCATATTTAGCAGTTAATTGGTCACATTCCTTCAGTGCCTTCTGCTTCATTTTGCTGCGTAAAGCTGAAAGTTTAGGTTAACATACAATTAGCCACTTGCCAACATCCAACAACAATTAGGCACATCCATGAAGACACAAAAATACATTAAAACACCAAAACAAAGATATCATCCCAAAGCAAAGGCAATAAAGGCCGTTTTAGGACACAAGACTTCAACCTAAGGCAGAGTCTAGAGAGGGGCTCCAAATGTATGCAAGCTTACTCAATCCACACTAATCAGTAATCACAAACTTTTCATAGAGAAGCTATTTCCATTACTTGAAACCCGAATCTCCAACTTATTGCAAAACCAAGGCAATCGCCTAGCATTGAACTTTGATCAAACTAGCTCCATTTTCAAAACCTACAAATTGCATAACAGATCTTAATAATCTGTTACTCTATCATTTACAAATTGGCTCCCTCTATTATTCAGCCACATCTCTCAAGACTCAACAAAACCAAAATCCCACCTCCAGCAACCCACCCAAATATAGCAGAAACTCAGAATTTGCGTCCTCTTCAGCAAATTATTCAAACATAAGAGAGCACTAAAATTCCATTGCCAAATATTAGTCGACTACCAACTACAGCAGAAACAATAACGGCAACCAGCACAATTCAAGGTCATTGCGATAAAGGACATCTCGGTGTACAAGGCTTCGATCTAAACTGAAGCTGGAGAAACAGTGCCAAATGCACGCACTTTCCTCACTATCGTTCATACAGAGGCTATTCCACTACTCGAAACCGTTTCCTCCAAAATATTGTGAGATCAAGGCAACCCCTTGAGCTAAATATCAATCATACCCAGCTGGGAAACTCATTTTACTAACCTGCTTACTCTTATCATCTTTTAACTTGGTTTCCCTTCTATTATATACCCACATTTCTCAATAAAAACAAAATCCCACTTCCTACAACAACTTCAGCAGATACTCTAAATTTTCGCCTCTACCAAATTAAGCAAAATCAACATAGAATAGAAGTAAAAGTACCATTGAGAAATATTAGTCCACTACTAACTAAAGTACAAAACAACAAAAAGGAAAAGCAGAACACCTCAAAGACATGAATACACGACAAAAGCCACCTTAGTCCACAAGGATCCCTCTTAAGCCAATGCTTGAGAAGGAGCACCAGATGCATACATCATCACTATCCTTCATATAGAGGCTATTCCACTACACGAAACTGTTACCTCCACATTGTACTATCAAGGCAACCCCTACAGCTAAATTTCAATCACACTAGCTGCAAAACTCATTTTACTGATCTGCTAACTCTTATCAGCTATCCAACTTGGTTTTCCTTCAATTACTTAGCCCCATCTCTAAACAAAACAAAATGCTACTCCCTATGACCCAACCACTTTAGCAGCTACTCTAAATTTACGCCTCATACCAAAAGACGGAAAATCATCATAAGAAGAAAAGTAAAATCCCATTGAGAAATGCTAGTCCACTACCAACTAAAGTAGAAAACAATAAGAAGGGCAAGCAGAGCATGTCAAAGCCAATGCGAAAAAAGACCATCTCAGTCCACAATGCTCCCACATATGCCAGAGAAGGATCATGAAATGCATGCAACCTTCCTCAATCCTCACTATCATCCATATAGAAGCTACTCCACTACTCGATACCGTTACCGCCAAACCACTGTCAGATCAAGTCAACCCCGTGAGCTAAACCTCAATCACACTAGCTGCATTTTCAAATACTAACTCATTTTACTAACCTTCACACTCTATCATTTTGCAAATTGGTTCCTCTTCTAGCATCAATCAGCTAATCGGAACCAACCTATCGGTAATACTCATTATCGAGGTAAGGCTGCAGACACCCGACACCCCCACACCCCCACCCCGCTTGCGCGTGAGCCTCCTCTTTAAAGGCATCGGGGTAATGTAATGTTATCGTTGTTCCGCTTCTAGTATTAATCAGCCACATACCCCAACAAAACCAAAACCCCACCTCCTACAACCCAATAAATTCATCACCTGCTCTAAATTTCCCCCCTTCATATCAAATTATCCAATATAATCACCAAAAAGCATTAAAATCACATACACAACTATTAATCCACAACTAACAAAAGTAGAAAACAACAAAAAGTCAAAACCCCAAGCAGAAACTGACCCAATAAACTGAAACAACACAAATGCCAAAAACTCCAAATACCCACATAAATTCAACCCTAGTAAAGCTCAAAAATGTAACAAAATTCCAGGAAAAACAAAATTAATTAATCTGGGGTTTAGGGTTTAGGGTTTAAGGTAATGCATTAAAAAAAAGTGGGGTTGTGAAAAATAAATCACCTTCTTCAACTTTCTTCTTAACATGGTTTTCTCTAGCTTCTTCAAGGTAACCCATTTCAATCAGTGATCAAATAAAACAGCAACTTTTAGTATGTATATCAACGATTTAAGGAGTAGCTATGTTGTTAATGTTAGCTACACACTTGTATAATTGTAATGAGGTCTAATTATATGATTATTGAACCGCAGTAAAAAATATAAATTGACTTGTTGGGTGAAATGTAAAATGATTTTGGAAACACAAAAAGTTAAAATTAAAGGGTTATAGATAGTTATATTTCGACAAAAAATGGTTCCTTTGTTATAATTTGTTATTGTTGATCACTTTGATTCAATTTGTGACTACTTTTAGTTAAATTTGGATCCTAATTTTGAGAGCATTTGACTCTAGGTCGTCAGATTTTGGCGGCGGGGGAAAAGTTAGCTTTTTGATATTGCATGTTGTGTGTGTTGGTTTAATTGTTTAATTTTGATTTGTGGTACCAGCCAATGTTAATAAACAAGAATCATTATGATTTGAACCCGATATATAATGGTTTTATCGCATGTTATTGAAAAAGAAACGTTTTGATTTTTTGTGAATCACCATCTGCACCCGATTGTGGTGGAAAAAGGGACTTAAATATTTTCCTACTTCACCGGAAACGGTGTATATTGCATTCTCTAAACTGGATAAGGACGACATTTTTAAGTTGAAATCGGGGTTAATTTATCAATTGTGAGGTTGTTTGTTGAAGACGATAATATGTGTAGAAATGACTTTATATTATATGTTTGTCTGTGAGGCCCGTTAAAGGTGACGGGTGATTAGATAAAGTTGCGAGGTTTTCCCTTCACACTAAGTGACAAAAGGCTAAATAGTGATTGCAGTGTCTACCTAATTTGGACGATTATGAAAAAAAAATCCTATCTTAATAAGTTTTTCCAACTACTCGGTCATCCATTTTTAAGAAGAAGATTAGGAACAACAAGCAATGATTTGGTGAGTCGCTTTATGAGTTTTGGGAGCGTTTCCACAAGTTATTTGCTAGTTGTCCATAATGACTACAATGTGAAGGATATTGTTATCTATTACCATGGTGGTCTTTTGTTTGAACTTCAATGCATGATTAGTGGCCCACTATGGTCAACGAGTTACATTGCACAAAGTAATTGCGACCAATTCATAGAGCAAAATGTCTAATTTAAGTATTTTGGCTCATAAGCTTATTGTGAGTAAGAAAATTTAATAATTGACTCCAATTATATGTTCAATTCCTTAGCCATATATGAGAGAAGTCTAGTAGTTTTATATCTAATATAGATAAATTGGTATAGACACTTATTGCTGGTGTTCAAACTACAAAAAAAAGTGTGAAAGACATCCATCAAATATGTGTCAATTTGGGTATAGTTTTACTGATCTCGAGACTCATGTGAGCCAAATGTCTATTGGAATGAGTAAACTCGAGTCTCATGGCTCATGGCTTTATAAAACTTATTTATTAACTTGAGATCAACCATAGACACTGCGATCATGTGGTCACTTTAATAGATGACAAGGAGTTCTAAGAAGTTGGGATCACCAAGAAAAAGAGCAAGATCCCCAATTTGTTAGGAGATTGTAGAGGATCTGATTGCGGTAACACACCCCTTGCCATATCCTAATAATAAGCTATATTATACTCGACCACCGGAGCAAGATACGAACACTTATGTTCGTCCAAGTTTTTCCCGCGGTGTTGAGATATACTCCCAATTTGGATAAAGATAATGATATTTATGAGTTATATTTAGTAAGTGTAAAGTAAACACACGTCTTGCCAAATTCTATTCCAAGTTTCTTTAAAAGTTTATGTAAAATTTAGAGGAACCAAAAAGTTAGAAAGCTTTAAGCGAAACAAAAGCGCAAAGGTTTGCAATAAGTTCCCATAATAATAGAAGAAGTATTTGATAGTTATTAATTATTTCTTATGTGGCTGCTTTGCTACAACAGAAATTTAAAAGGTTTAATTTCACATAGTATCAAGTAACACAATTTTTTAGAAAAGACCATCTATTTTTATTATAAAAGTAGACAAGTTCTCTACAAATTATATTTTCTTACTAAAGTCCTAGTAGAGACCGTCTACTTTATAATAAATGTAGATGAAACCATGTTGGCCCAACAAAGAGATAAAAATCTCCTATATAAATTGGGCTTGCTGAAAATTTGTTTGAATTAAGCACATAAAAAGCTCGCCCACTTATATCTCAAATGTAGACACTATTTTCTAAGATTTAGTGATTCACTCAAATTTCTAAAAACCCCAAATCAAATTATAAATTTACATATATCATAATTGGGCCAGTCTACCGGGCTTGTTGGAAATTTGTTTGAATTAAGCTCATAAAAAGCTCGTCCACTTATATCTCAAAAGTAGACAATATTTTCTTAGATTTAGTGATTCACTCAAACTTCTTAAAACCCCAAATCAAATTATAAATTTACATATATCATAATTGGGCCAATCTTTGTCCAAGAGCCTCATCGTGATCTTTGTAGTATCCTTAGAGAGGATGTGTTAGGTGTTGCTTGGCGTCGGATTGTGAGGTCAAGTTCTTCTATTTAGTCGAGATTTCCTCTCTTTTAGGATAAAAATAAAAATTAATTGGGCCAATCTACCTCTCCCAAGACTTGCTGTCATATAATAAGACTGATTTATTTATTACCATAATATGCCGTCTCCTTTGGGGCTTGCCCCTCTTTTGCATAAAAAAAAAAGAATAAAAAAATAATATTCTGCCCCTTTATATAAAAACTGTGCACATCCCCTAAATCAGAAACATACCATATTTCCACTGTCCGATATACAAAATCCATCCAATCAACACACACAAAAATAGTAAAAAACACCATAAAAATATAAAAAAATACCATAAAATTATAAAAATACCAAATAATTATAAACATTACCATAAATATACACTCCACCACACAGACACACACACACACATACTCCGGACAACCTTTTAACAGTGGTGAGTTATTCACAGTGGTGAGTTGGACACAAGTTGACAGCAGTGAAAAGAAATAAAATCATACCGAAAATAAAAGATTGTTACCGCGTAAACAAAATAATAGCCAGCTGGCAGGTCCTGATTGGACCCCACTAAGTCCCATGGCACCATAACATAAAATCCCACAAACTCCCTTTATTTCCTCTCACTCTATTCTTTCTCTTTACCGTAATAAACCTCGGTATAATCCCCCACCTTCTCTCTAGATCTCCCCTTCATAATTATCATCATCATTATTATTATTATTATTATTATTAATTTCCGTTACTTTTATTTTTCATATTCTTACTATTCATATAATTTTTAATTTTGTTTTGTTGATAATTATTTGTCAAAATTAGGGTTTTCTGGTTAGTGTTTATGGCCATGGTTTTTGTTGCGGATTAGTAGTTAATTTGATGCGGGATATTTTTTTTAACTTTTTTAATTTTTTGCGAGATTTGCGTTAATTTGGCGCGGAATGACTTATCGCCGATTAATTTGATTCGTGAGAAATAAGTTAGGGTTTACTGTGTAGTTGTCATGTTTTAGTAACTATCAACTGATTAATTGAATAAATTTTCTATGCTTTTGTGTTGAATGTTGGTCAGTGTAAAACATAGAATGATTTGTTTTTTTTTTTTTTTTGATATTTGTTGTGAGATTTGCGTTGATTAAATTGTTGCTGAATAATTTGTTTGGTGAGAAATAAGCTATGAAAAAGTTAGGGTTTACTGTGTAGTAACAATTAACTAGACTGATTTATCTCCAGAAAAAAAAATTGACTGATTTTTAGTTGTTAATTTATTCGTTAAGTAGTTTTTTTTTTTTTTTTTTTTTTTTTGTTGAATGTTAGACTTGCACTGCTGTATAATGTATACTGATGATTGGTAGAAAACGTTGATGTTGAAAAAAGCATGTTTTTTATTTTTTAGTTTGAAATTTCGCCTCGCGCATTGCCAATGTTTTTTTTTGATGTTTTTGCGAGATTTGTTATTTTGGCGTTGATTAAATTGTTGCTGGTAAATTTGTTTGGTGAGAATTAAGCTATGAAAAAGTTAGGGATTAATGTGTAGTTGTCATGTTCTTGTAACAATCAACTGACTGATTAATCTCCAGAAAAAAAAAAAACTGACTGATTTATTAGTTGTTGATTAATTTATTTAATTGCTGATTATTTTTTTTTCAATTTTTATTGAATGTTGGACTTGTACTGCTGTATAATGTATACTGATGTTTGGTAGAAAATATAGAATATTGAAAAATAGAATGTTTTTTTATTTAAGTTTGAAATTTTGCGTTGCATCTTGTCGATCGAGAAAGTGTATAGGATTTACAATCGAGTGATTAGTCTGTTTATCAACTGATTAATGATTTTGTAGCTGCTGAGTAAAATATATTCCTTGATCGTTTTTTAAGTTGATTGTTTAGACTTGAACAATGTGTAATGATGTAGAAAACATAAATTGTTGAATGTTTGGTTGCCGGTGAATTGCTTTCGTGTGAAATAAGCTCTTAAAACGTTAGGGTTTACTGTGTAGTTGTCTGTTTTAGTGATAATTAATTGATTTATTTATTTTTGGTTGTGTTGTTGAATGTTGGACTTGTAAGGCATAATGTTGACCAGTAGAAAAGATAATAACTTTAGTTTCGAATATTGCCTTGCGGCTTGTCGATCAAGAAACTGTATAGGTTTTTCAATCGAGTGATTAGTTTGTTTATCAGAGGTTTATGTAGTTGTTTATTGATTTGTTCTATGCTAAATTATGTTTGCGGAAAAAATTGAGGTGTTGAGTAAATTAATCACGTCACAGAGTCGTATTTTGTGAAATCTGTTTGATGAAGTATCGTGTTTTGTATGTAGCTTGTTGGCGACCAAGGAAAATGAATGGGTTTTACTTGCCACTTGTCAAAATAGCAATAATCGAGCAATTATTTGGTTTAGGTTACGGTATTTTCTGCCCATTTTTTCTGTTGCAAGAAGATTTGTTCTGATAGGTTGTGTGATTGTGTTCGCAGATTTTGATATTTGTTCGTTGTGTTGAAAATGGCTGGTGACGCTCCAAGGGATGAGAATGTTTACATGGCCAAGTTGGCCGAACAGGCTGAGCGGTATGAGGAAATGGTGGAATTTATGGAGAAGGTAGCGAAGGGGGCAGATGCCGAGGAACTTACTGTAGAGGAGAGGAACCTCCTGTCCGTGGCCTACAAGAATGTGATTGGCGCTAGGAGGGCTTCATGGAGGATCATCTCCTCTATCGAGCAGAAGGAGGAGAGTAGGGGAAACGAGGATCATGTTGCGATCATTAAGGAGTACAGGGCTAAGATCGAGACTGAGCTTAGCAAGATCTGTGATGGGATTTTGAACCTTCTTGAGTCGCACCTCATTCCCTCGGCCACTGTTCCCGAGTCAAAGGTTTTCTACCTCAAGATGAAGGGTGACTACCATAGGTACCTTGCTGAGTTTAAGACTGGATCTGAGCGTAAGGAGTCTGCCGAGTGTACCCTCTTGGCTTACAAGTCTGCTCAGGTCGGGTGCCAGTTCTCATGGTTTTGGCCGCTAATTTTATCCAATTGTCGGGAATCTATCACTGTTCTTTTGAGTTTTGCTGACTTTCTGTTTCTGTTTCTTGAAGGACATTGCTACGTCGGAATTGCCCCCTACACACCCAATTAGGCTGGGTCTTGCTCTTAACTTTTCCGTTTTCTATTATGAGATTCTGAACTCACCTGACCGGGCTTGCACTCTCGCCAAACAGGTATCATATCTTTTGCTAAATCATGATTCGGTACATTTATCTGGATGCAATGCAGTTCATCATGTTTAGTGTTGGGTTTGTACTTTGGCAGATCTCTAGGCGCAGAACTTGTACTTGTATGTGTGCTTAGTTATTTGAAGATTTAAACAGTTCTTGTCTTGTGTTTATAATAGAAAGGTTTAATCTATATTTGAAATGATGGTGACTTGGTGAGCTTTCTTGTGTCTATTTTACATTTGGTCATTGTTATTTAAAATCAATTTTGAATCTGAACTAAAGTGGAAGTCTAGCAAACTGTAAGATAACGAAGTCCTCAACTGGAAGTTGAAACCATTGCTAGCTTTTGAATCTTTTTGCTGGTTGACCTCAATCCTGCCTTTCATGGTAAATGAGAGAAATGGGGGATTTTTGTTAAGGGACCTTATATTTTCATTGGAAATAATTCTTAGTTTTGTTATGAAATGCTGAATTATTAATTGTGAAAGCAACTTCTCGATTTTGTTAGTTGACTTCAACCCTGTCTTAGAAGTCTTCTATTTCTTCCTTTTTGTGACCGAACCATTGTTAGGTTATGAACTTTTCTAGTTGGCCCTAACTATACAGGAAATAGGGATCTGGTGCTTTTTTCATTGTTGGTGTAGGCAAGATATTCCTCCACCGACAATAGATAACCTTTTTTGTGCTCTATTTGGGCAATTTAGACAGTTTTGGTTTGGTTCCTGCATTTGGAGGGAATAAAACTGTTAATGCATCTTCCAAGCAAATACGACATTGTCGAATGACTAGAATGAAGAACAATCTTTCTGAAAATATTTGCAAATCTGAATCATCTGATGCTACTATTAAAATTTCATCGCATTTATCTCAATCTACTTGGAATCGACCTTTCTTCCTCTGCTGGAGCATTCACTATGCTATGGTTTAATTATCTGGAGTTTGTTGAATTTGTATCTAACATATGTATGCTTCCTGAAGGCTTTTGATGAGGCTATCTCTGAGTTGGACACATTGGGTGAGGAGTCATACAAGGACAGCACATTAATCATGCAGCTTCTCCGAGACAATTTGACTTTGTGGACTTCAGACAATGCGGTATTTACTTTTTTCTTATAGATGAGTTGAAAGATGCTGTATATCTCCTTTCTCTTTGTGATTGATCTTGAAAACTTGCTATATCCATGTTTATGGTTTTGTGAATTGACTGTTTGTTAAGCATGTGTAGCTGATAGATGGTGGTTTTAATGACAAGCAACTGCATATTATTTTTGGGTTTAATATGTTCTGATGGGTGTTTGTTTTGAACTGGATTTCTGCTAGGTGTTTGTTTTGAACTGGTTTTAAGTATTGCAATCATGCAATGAGATCATTTGGTTCTGTGTGGATAGCTTATATCACGTCATCTCTATTTGCTTAATTCTGAGGTTGTTGTTTTAGTACCACATGAACCCTGTAGGTATCTTTTCAAGAGTACATGTATTTTGTTCCTGACATGAAGCTCATAAGGCATTTCTGGTCGAACCTGTATACCTTTATTTTTTTAATAGATTGTGCCACTTCTGTAAGAACTGGGTTCACGTCATGTATAAGCACTAGGGACAAGGGTAATTTTTATGATTTCTTTTCATTCGAGGTTCTCATCAGCATTATTTCTTGCAACTTTGGGCATATGTGTTGCCCTGTTGCATCAAGTATTCACTGAGGATCACAACTGTCAATTGTGCACTCGTAAAGTGATTTTTTTTGCTACTGTGTTTATGTATCTAACTTCTTCGGTATTATCTTCAGGATGAGGGAGGTGATGAAGTCAAGGAAGCTGCCAAACAAGACTCAGGCGAGGGGCAACCTCAGCCCCAGTAGTGATCATTTGGAAGGAGTTCTGCTCTGTATTTTCTGCGCGAAACTCCAATATAGTTGTCATTTGAATGAGCGGTAGCTAGGATTGTTAGTGAATCATATGATATTTAGTGTCGAGTGCTAGTAGTGCTCTAATTTAGTACTGTTTTCGTAGTCATGAACAGCATATGGTCATATATCTTGTGTGTGTGAGATATAGTGCTTGTTCAGTTTGTTTGCATCCCCAGAGGGAGTATTTGATTCATGTGAGCCTGAAGGTTTTGTGTACTGCACGTTTCTATTTGTTCATGTTGAATTGCCATGCCTCCGTTATTCTGATTTTGGTGCTCGACTCCAGTTATTAATACTCCCATTTTGATGCTCTTGAGTGCCAACCTGAAAACAACATAGAACATGAACAGCTGAGTATCTGTTCTGTAACTTCTGTTGGATAATCTTTGAGCCACTTGGCATTGTCTTCTTTACAGCTAACACTTTCTATGTGCTCGTGATAATATATTATCATGGGGAAAGTGGTTGCTGACTTGTTACCCACTAAAATTTCTTTTTGGCATGGATGGATTTTAGCATCTGGAATTTGAGCCGTTGGAGTGATATGTAATGTAGTGGCTAATTAATACGAATATGGTACAAGATCAGACCTTTCTATGAGTACTAGTTAAGTGGCTACCGTTATATTTTGTACTTGCTCTGCCTCTTTATCAAACCATCAGATAATTGAAGTTTGGCTATCCGCCTCTGTAGGATGCTTGCTCCTTTA
Source organism: Corrigiola litoralis (assembly GCA_901111285.1). NCBI lineage: Eukaryota > Viridiplantae > Streptophyta > Magnoliopsida > Caryophyllales > Caryophyllaceae > Corrigiola > Corrigiola litoralis. The sequence continues at coordinate 30,624 of CAAKMY010036269.1, forward strand.
TCCTTATCTTCCCTTATGACTATGTAAGCGTGACCATTAGGTTGTGCACCGCATCTGGGTTATTGATGGAGATAAGCGATTCATGCAAAATTACTGTGGGTGTTTATGTGCTCTAGATGCATTTCAAATTATTTGCTTCTTCCCGCCCCTCGATTAGGGAATTAAGGCTTAATGGTAATAATCGATGTTAGGTCCTTTAGTTATCATTGGAGTATTTTATTGTGCATCATGGTCTATGTTTATTTACCTAAGAGATGGTCTTCACCATGATGTTATATCCCAAATCTATCCATGATTTTCAGGCTAATCACTAATGTTTGTTATACAAACTGTTTTTTTTTAAATATGTTTGTAATACAACTTCGACAGTAACACCTAAACATCTAAGAAAACGGGTGCTACAAATTTACTACTACGTATCACTTTGAGATAAACCTTAACAACATACCAAAAGTATACTTTGGATAATACTCTTACCCTCGTGGAGCATGATCATTGGACAAATATAATCCAAACGTCACTATACTCCCAAGTCACATAGTATAATTATTGGACTAGCATTGCAGTTGCATCATAGGCATCACTTTCACACACAAGCAAATCGTGGCATTGTATCAGGACCAACTCCTCACAATCGTACAAATCATGTCACCCTTACAAGCTACAGTACTCTAAATCGGGATAATGTAGTGGTCTTATTCTCATATTTCAACCTTAAATGAGGCTAAACACAAGCTAGAGTTCTTGACCAAGCTACACTACTTGAGTTCAACACTTCAACACAAACTACTTAATGAGCCTAAACACAAGCTAGAGTTCTTGACTATACTCAATTTAAAAAATAGTCATATCTATTTTCTAACTTTAAAGATGTGAAATTGGACTCTTATATGCAACTTTGTACAATCCATTCACCATAACACAAGCTAGACTGCTTGAGGTAAACTCCAACCTTTTAACCAAACCAAACCCAACTATAATTAATTTTATATGCGATATTTTGTGCTCTATTCAATCCTATATTTAACCACGCTCGACGCTAAATAAGCCTCGCGTAAGGAAGTTTATTATAGTGCTCTAACACTAACAACTTAACCAAACCAAAGACCAACCCAGTTCACCTTATAGAGTACCAGCACATCACCCCGCTACACTCGCCGTCTACTCCTCACATCTCACTCATTTCAACCAACCAACTAACTCTTACTTGTACTTCTACTGTCCTATGCCTTCAGACACTACAGTCATAGCATGGTCTCTCTTTTTCAATGCTTTATATCTTACAATATTATACTGCTTGCTTTTGCTGATTACTTAGATGCTAATCATAATATTATGGTGATTAATGTTATGATGATATTGCAGGGGGTCAGGAGAAGATGGGCAGTTAGGAATAGGGAGCAATGAAGATAAAGAATGGGTTTGTCAAGTCAAAGCTCTTCAACCATGCCATGTTTCCTCTGTTGTTGCTGGCAGTCGCAACTCTCTTGCTATTTGTCAAGATGGCAAGGTTTAAATTTGTTGTCTTTGGACTTGTTTGATGTTTTTGTTGTAAAGATTGAATCTTTTGCTGTGGGTTTTAGTGTAATCTTCATTTCTTTGTTGGGGCATGTTAAATGTTTGTGTGTTGTTTTTAGTCCCATGTGCATTTTTGATTAGCTTGCTTTTGTTGGGTTTTGTGATGCTCAGGAAGTCTTGTATGAGACCGTCTAATGTTAGACGGGGTTAGAGTGGTCACTTTTTGACTTAAAGTTTGTCACTTTTACGGAGTTGATAAAAAGTGACCGCTTTAGGACTGTCTAATGTTAGACGGAGTGATCACTTTTTGACTTAAAGTTTGTCTCTTTTTACGGAGTTGATGAAACGTGACCGGTTTAACTCAATTTGTGACTATGTCTACTTTTGAGTTAAGAATAGATGGCTCTTTCAGTTGTTTGTAATGCTTGGTTAAGAATAGACTAACCTCATCTTTTAACAGGAAGGGGTCACTAGCAGCCATCCCTTTTTACTATTGGATAAAAAGGGTCACTTGTTACTATATTCATGAGCAGTGAAATCTGTAGTTGTGCTTTATAGTTATGGTTTGATAATTTGTGTATGGTGTGTACTGTGTAGTTGTTCTCTTTATTGTGGTTATGAAATGTGATCAGCTTGATGATGTTGAGTTTATGGTGTGCAGTTATTTACATGGGGATGGAACCAAAGAGGGACTTTGGGACACCCACCTGAGACTAAGACAGAAAATGTTCCTACTCAGGTCAAAGCTCTTGCCAATGTGAAAATTGTACAGGTGACTGATAAGTTTGACTTGTTAACTTTTTGGATGATATCTCAGTTAGTTGACCTGTTACTGGTGGAAGTAATGTCAATACTCAATGGTGCTTGATTTCAGGCGGCGATTGGTGGGTGGCATTGCTTGGCTGTTGATGATCAAGGCCGCGCTTATGCTTGGGGTATTATGATCTCATTCTCGATGTGGTTTTTTATTTCCTATAAAAGTACTTAAAACAGTTAGATAACCTTGTGTTGAGCTTGACTGTTGCTTAGATATAGTAGAGTACTTTCAGTTGAGCCAGATGGTTGTAAAAGCTTTTGCATAGTTTCAACTATCTTCTGCATGTTTTTCCTACCACACTGGTTGTTGTTTGTTAGGTTTATTGCTGTCATTTCTTGTCTTTCCAAGATGACTCCAAAATATTTTTTATTTTGGAATAAGTGAGGTAAATTGGAAGGTTAGGACATGATTATTACATCAGCCAAGAAAAGTAGCACTATCTACTGTGTCAATATTAATCATCGTTATCTCTGAACTTCAATCTGTTGGGTCTTGTAGGTGGTAATGAGTATGGGCAGTGTGGTGAAGAGCCTGAGAAGAAGGATGATTCGGGTAGGGTTTTGAGAAGGGATATTGTGATACCACAACGCTGTGCTCCTAAGCTTACAGTTCGCCAGGTTCTATATTATACTTTGTCAGACATTTTTTTTTTTTTTTTTTACTTTGAATTGTTCTGTGACCTTCATGGGCTTAACCTAGTTGCTACTTTGTTGGATTTATGAGAATTATAGATCTTCTGAAATGTAAGTAATATAGGAAGTATGAATAGAACTGATGAAGTAGGGAGTCTTGTCAGAAATGCCTCCTTGGCGTTTTCCCCTTTCAGGGTATGGTAGACGAGTTACCGTTTTCCACAATCCTCAGTTAACTTAATCATGTCCATGGAAATATATCTCTGCATGCTAATTAGGAGAGAATTTGCATCTTGATGAGCTAATTGATTCATTGCTTACATTTTCAGGTTGCTGCTGGGGGTACACATTCAGTGGTTCTCACACGTGAAGGACACGTATGGACTTGGGGTCAACCATGGCCACCTGGAGATATGTAAGATTCCTATCACCTCTCTCTCTCTCTCTCTCTCGCGTTAGTATTATTCTCTGTAGTGATAATACTAACACAAAGTGTCTTGTAGTTTTGCCTAATTTTGTGAGATAACATTTCCAAGCTTGCGTTTTGTGTCTTTCTGGTTCTGATTCTAATTTCCTTTGTGGTATTTCAGAAAGCAAATTTTTGTCCCTGTTCGGGTACAGGGACTTGAAAAAGTTCGATTAATTGCCGTGGGAGCATTCCATAATTTGGCTCTTGAGGAAGATGGGGCCTTATGGGCATGGGGAAATAATGAATATGGACAGCTTGGAACTGGAGATACTCAACCGAGATCACAGCCAATTCCTGTGCAAGGGCTTTCTGGTCTCACCCTGGTACTCATTACAGTGATTTATGTCCTCCTGCTTCTTCATTAGTATTATATCGAATTTATTGATTTTCTTAATAGTTTCTTTCTAGAAGCTCTCTAGCAATTGGTTTTAGGTGTAACTTTTCTACCTGTAAGATTGCATAGTGAGGTTAAAGTTTGGGGGATGAAAGAATGATTTGTCTGTTAGCCGCTAAGGATGCATCATTTTCTCACATATGATGCTTTGCTGCTTTGCTTTTAAAGCCACTTCGGGTTGCTTCTTATTATTAACATTTCTTCTTTCAAATGTGAAATATTAGGTCGACATTGCTGCTGGCGGGTGGCACTCAACGGCACTGACTAGTGAAGGAGAGGTAGGAACTTCTATTAGGAAGCAGCATATTTATCTTTGAAATTCGAGCAATGATCTATTGTCAAGAAGCAGCACATGTAATTTTGAAAAATGATCTATTTAACTCTTAATAATACATAGTTGCATGTTTCTCCCGCTCCTGAACGATCTTCTGTACTCTGTAGGCACTTTGCTCCATAATATTTTTGGTTACTGCTACTGCAGTATCTGGCAGCTGTTCTTGTGCTTAGTATTTTTTTTTTTTTTTGAGGGTTTCTTGTCATTAGTTTGTCAAGTAATAAACACCGTTTGAAGAATAAAGGCATATAATAGGCAGCTCTATTTACCATCCCTGAAGATTGTATTATACATATGTCAACCATATTGTCACAAGATAGGTGTTGCAATGATCAAGATAAATGTAAATAAACAAAAGAAAAAGATGCACATGAGATGTTGAATAAACGATAGATTTGGCATTATGGTCTTTCCCTTTGATAGACAAAGCTATCTGTTTCAAATAAATGATTTATGTTATCTTTTTCTGGATAGTGTAGATATCCATTTCATGCTAAAAAATGGTGGGTGTTTAAAAATGGAGTGATACCTGCATTTTGCAAATAATAAAAGTCATTTTGTGGTCACAGGAATAGTTATTGTGGTGATTTAGTATAATCTGGTTTATGCTCCTTGGCATTTTCTTAGGTATATGGTTGGGGCAGAGGAGAACATGGAAGGCTGGGATTTGGTGATGACAAGAGTAGCAAAATGTTGCCACAAAAAGTACAACTTTTAGCTGGAGAAGATATAGTGCAGGTATGTTCCTAACTAAAATCTATCTAGGCTGTGGAATATAAAATAAATGTATAAAACACTTTTTATGTTCCTTTTTGCTTTCTTTTTGAGATTATCTGTCCCGTGGTCATTCAGTGACTCTAATTCTTCGAGGAAATTTTAGTATTTTCTGTTCATCGGAAACCATTTGCTGAGGATATTATATGAAGACAGGAGAAATATATGATGAGGCTTGAGAGAAGAACATATTTTCTGTTCATCGGAAACCATTTGCTGAGTATAATTTTAGCCTTCCTCCTCATCTTTTTTTTTATATTTTTTGTCCCGGAGGTCGGCGACAGAAGACCATTTTGTGCTGTTCTGAATCTTTTATCATATATTACATTGGTTGGCACCCTTTGTCCTTCGTTGGCATGACCTGCTGATTATTTGTAAAACGTGAAAGATTATTGATCATTGTTAGTATGATTTATTAGCTAATAACTCAAGTGAGCTGGAAGCTGCAGTAGAGGATAAATTTTCCTTGTTTTGATAATGTGTTGTCAGCTCCCACACCACTAGTGCTACAGAAATACCCTAGTAGTCAATAAATGGATGGCTGCATAAAATATTCAGTATTCGGCTGCTTGTTATGGGTGTGATGGTGGTGTTTTTATATGAATGATTCAATGTTAATTGGTCTTATTCCCTTTGTATACTTTGATTTATTCGTGTTAGCTCTTTTAATAAGTCTAACCTTGACTTTCGACAATCAGGTATCTTGTGGAGGAACTCATTCAGTTGCATTGACACGTGATGGGCGCATTTTTTCTGTAAGTGCTTTTGCTCTTTCTACCCCCTATATACTTTACGTAGCATTTCTTCGATACATATTACAAGCTTGGCATTCTATATTTCAAAGTGCCACTTTGTGTGTTCCTTGCTTTTTACTATCACCAAAGGAGGGGGCTACTAAGTACTAACCCATAGAAAGGGTTCGGTGGTCTATGAATTTGGGCTTGTCCTACTGCGGCACAGAACCTAACTGCTTAGTTCGTCAACTGAAATCATGTTGACTCCCTAATAAGGAGTAGAAAACAACAAGTGGCTACTAGAGACTCTTTCAGCAATGTGGAATTGGTTATTATTCTTTTTGGAGAGCACGTGGAATTGGTCTTTGTATGATTGAGACATCTGATGTCTCCTTTTCGTGTCTACGGTTGTTTAGTGGCTAAGTGAGAGCATTAGTTGAATCATTCTATCCTTGATAATGTGAATTATAATCCCCGAATATATTTCTTGCAGTTCGGGCGAGGTGACCATGGCCGATTAGGGTATGGTAGGAAGGTTACAACTGGCCATCCGACGGAGTTGCCAATAAATCTTTCACCTCTAAAGAACATCGATGAAGAGGAAAATGCTGAAGGAAATTGGCGGGCTAAACTTGTAGCTTGTGGTGGTCGTCATACTCTAGCAATAGTTAAATGGCAATCTGACATTCATGAATAAGCCATTCGTTGTGAAATTCAATATTTACGCATACCTGTTTATGGCCAAAGCCAAAACAGATGGAAAAATGTATTATTATTACAAGTTTAAGCTATCACATAATACTTCATAATATAAGGGTTGCTCGCCTCCCATGTTTTCCTCAAATTCTTGCCCGTTATTGATTTATCATCTTTTCTTGCTACATCTGTGTGACCATTTTGGGTGTGGCCTGACTTTGTCATTTAAGAACGCAAAACCATACTATTAAGAAGAATTTCTCTTATTGACATTTTGCTGAGATTTACACTCAAATTTGAACAAGTCATAAAAAATCTACCAGATGTTTATTCTGTTAACTAAAAAAACACAGGAGATAAATGTAACTTCAATACAAATGTATACTGTTCCTTCTCACACTCGCGCCAATATACACACTCGTTTATGTATTCTTCAGTATATTCAGTTATTCACAACTAGTTTCAGACTTCACTCGTACACTTGGTGACTTGGACACGCCGGCCATATCGTCGTCCACAAAGCCGTTCTTCTGATCATTTTTCGGCTTACCGCATCATGCCACCTGGTGCCGATGGAGGCATCATCCCAGCGTTTTGCCTCTCCATGTTACCATGCCATCCTACATAACACCAATAACCAACATTTCAGTATTCATTACATTTCATACAATCTATCTAATCATGCATGTATACGAACAGGCGTGCATAGTAGAAAGTAGAGAGAGATTAATTATTACCAAGGGCGACATCATAGCCACGGTATTGAAGCTCACGGTACTCTTGACACAAGGCACAAGGCTCACACCAGAAGTGGGTGCAGCAATCTCCGCAGCAGCTCTCTTGCATTCCATATTGTGCCTTGAGCTTTGAACGGTATGTGCAGGAGTAAACCCATTGACACCCTAAGAAGCACATAACCATAGTGTACAGAGCTCCACTTACACCACATGCTGCACCAGACAAAATTAAACTTAATCATCAGTAATTAGATTACTATTACAAGATTACGAAACAGTATGACAGATTCTAAAGTTGACTTAGGAAGATAATATTCAGTCTATGTTGCTCACGGTGTCCAGTATTCGACACGGATGCTTGTCCGGGTGTCGGCTATATTTTTAGAATTTTTGCCTCTTCTTAGCTCAAACTGAAGTGAATAGTGTTTGTACCCATATCCGTGTGTAAAAAATCCGAGTACAAAATGAAGTGTCTGAGCATAGTAGGCTTTAGCGTTTTTTTTTTTTTTTTTTTGACAAAGCTTTGCTTAAAATGTTTGTTTCATAATAAACTTACATGATGAGCCCTTGTCAACTATCTCTGCAATTCGTCCAAAAGTGATGCATGGACACCAGCATGTCAAGCAACCTGCACAAACGCAGCATGATCAGATCAGCTATTATATAACTCAAGGTTTTAAGTGTCCAATATCACGTAAACTTAACATATATCGTAGTTAAACTATGTATGTAGAGCAGAGAAAAGGAACAAAAGAGCTTACAGAGGGAACCATCAGAGAAACAATCACAAAGACCAGAAGAAAATTCTCCAACTTCTTGATTCAGTTGAGGAGCATATGGCCGAGACACTGGATATCCTGTCGCTGGCTTATCCATGATTCAATATGAGATTGGGAAATATACTTTTTATATAAATAAAACGTAAGATGAAGCTATGTAAGGGTGATTTGCAAGAACACAGAACTAAATGATCGAGTTGCTGTGTTTGATGAAGATATAGATAGCTTTGGACCTATATATATAGTATAAGCGTCTAGTATAATATAAGGTCGGAAATATCATGGAAGATGTCAACTTGTGAGTTGTGAAAGGTTCCTCTAGTCCAAAAGGGCACCTTGGGGGTTTGAATATCTACGCAATTTGCACTTAAGTTTTACGCAGGAGATGGGAAATGTACACTGTACAGGGTAATATTTAATCATAACTGGTCACCAAACTTGTAGAGTTTTAGTCTACAGTTATTGATAGTTTGGGGTCACCTTTTATATATCCAAAGTACCTGTATGTATTTTTTTTTATTAGACTTTGTTTAAATTATTCAAAATAAAAAGACACTTTGTTCAACCATTAGGAGATGATGGAGAGAACCAATTAATGGTTTATTGGACGAATATAATCAATTGCCTTAATATCGAAAATGTAAAGCAATATTTATTGGAATCCAATTCTCATTTTCTGAAACACCACTTAAAATATTAGTGATGTGATGTACTCACGTAAATATACATCTTTTAAGGAATAAGGTTGTGATCGTTGGATATTTAACTTGTTTGAGAATTGTCTCATATAGGAATCCATATATTTCTTTCTCTAGTAATACTAGTTGTTTCAATATATCCAAAAAAGTAAAAAAATGTGTAGATTATTGATGGGTTAACTTTTGAATTTATGGTATAACCTATTTTAAGTGAGTGTCTATTTACACACATATTTTTTTTGGTCTAAAATGTGTGCACAAAGTCGCTGATAAGAATCAAATCATCAACCTCATGATTGCGATAAGAGTGTTCTAATCACTTGAGCTAGTTCTTATAAAATAGCTTTCCTTATAAGGTGTATGGAGAGTTGTAGTTATGATCAAGGTTGTAATACTGCCATTTGTGCCTCCCGTCAACCATTTTTTTTTATTTGTAAAGTGTCAATTTTCCCTACAAATTGTCTTATTAGATAATTAAGATCCAATCCAACTATGAATTAATAGCTAAACAAACTTATCTTGATGGTGGTCGTTGAAGAAAATCTGCGCACTAAGAGATTCGATTTTTACATTATTGTTATAAAACAGATTATTTTTGAATACTTCTCTTTCTAAGAGTACCTTTCAATGCACAAAAAAAAAAAAAAATCTTTTTAATGCTCCTCTTATATAAAGTAGTGTAAAAATAAAGTTTTGGAATGCACACGTAAAAATCAATGTGGTACATACTCAATTATAGGCAAAGTGGAGACTTTTTCGTTGGTTCTGGTTAGTTGTAAGTTTGTACTGTAACATTGTTTTGTCAATTTATTATTGCGAGGTTTCGAAGTTGGCCTCGTCAAAGTCAGCGCAAAAAAATGAAAAATCATATTCACCTATTGGATGGTTACCACTTTAACACCCACCCTTTCACATTCTCTTTTTAATTTCCTTTTAATTTTAAAACTTTTAAAAAGTTTGTGAGAAGGTGGGCACCAAATTTGTACCCATCCGGTGGGCCTCTATCATCTCCCCAAACAAATTGATCTCCCAAGACAACCATACTTTCTTTTCTGTAGGGGAGATCACACTTTTGGATGTTAGACGTGTAACATAATTTGTCTTTATTTGGGGGGAGGGGGGATTATTTCTTAGATTTCTCTATTATCTTTTAGAAAATCTGTATATAAAATCGGTGATAAGAATCAACCCTAATCTCATGATTTGGGTAAAAGAGCTCTAATAATTTGAGCTAGCTCTTATTCTTTAACCTATCCTTATAAATTATAATGTACTCTTTAGAGTCTTAGGGATATCACTTTTTTCTATGTCCCTCTCTCACATAATTACAACTTTAATTGTATTCTACAGCATGAATATATGAAGGTGAGAATTTGAGATTGTCAATAATATTGACCAATCGTTGTGTATCCTTTTTGGTGTAAAGTGTGTGCACAAAATTCGTAATAAAAATCAAACCCCCAACCTCATGATTGAGATAAAAGAGCTCTAACCACTTGATGAGCTATCTCTTATTCTTTAACCAATCCTCATACTATACACTCAAGGAAACCACTCTATCTCTCTCACAAAATTACAAATTTAACAGCCTGCTAAAACATGAAGATAAAAGGGTTGAGAATTTTCAAAAATAAAACACTACTTTTTATCTGTTAGGGGGTATGAAATTGATCGGGGTTAGAGGTATATGGTATAATGTCCAAACTAAACTGAAAGGTAATTTTATCATAGATAAGAAATGTCAGATGTTCAAATCCAAGTTTTTTTTTACTAATTAAAATTTTTAAATGTCATGCTAAATTTGGTCAACTGCTCACAACATGGATTGATTAAGAAATATCCATTTCAATATATTTTTATCAATCATTGTGATTAGTTTTGATATATGAGTTGATTTTGATGATCTTAAGAAGGGGGTCTAAAAGATAAATAGATGTGAAAGTAGTGTAACCATAGATAACACATTATTTATTGCCAATAAAGGGGACAAAATAAATTTTTTTCTCCAAATAAGATGATATATAATAATAAAAAATTCTATAATACGCGACGCATATGATATACATCGACGCATATAATAAGATATCAAATCTCAACCATTGATATTAGAGAT
>CAAKMY010036276.1:289-28380 GCA_901111285.1 Corrigiola litoralis
TGCTCCGATTATGGTCCAATACACCATAGGAGCATGCTAGGTCACTTTCATATATTTTTCTGGAAAATCAAAAATCGACCCAAAAAGCCGGTTTTTGTGGACTATTATCCACGAAAAACCTCGTTTCGGCCCCAAAATAGAATCGGGCGAAAATTGGTCGCAGGCATCCTTGACCCATATAATGGTTAATGGAACAAGAATATTGGCTAAAAGTAGCTTAGGCGTAGCCCAAAGCATCGGTTTTGTCCATTACGCACATGCTCGAATCGAGCGCTAAACACACCGTAAAACCATCAAGAAGGAGGGATGCCATTGGCACATGTTTCAATTATGCTCCAATACACCCTATTAACATGCTTGGTAAATTTCGGGACATTCCGAATCCGCCAAAAATTGGCCGAACCTTAACTAGAGGTCGTTTTAGTAGGCTAACGTACGCCCGAATAAAACGGTCCCAAAAATGTCGGTTCGATAACAAAGTACGAACTAAGTTGCTCTCTCTAAGAATTGAACCCAAGTGAGTTAAATTGTTTGAAGGAATATTTTGTGGGAGGACTAGAATATTCATTGAATATAGGTTAATTGTCTTAATTTTTGCGAGTCTAAAGGATCTGATAAGAAAATTTGCTCTTTAGGACATAAAAACAACGATGTTGAAAGAATTTTCACATCGAGTACACATTTTAAATATCTTGCCAACTAAAAAAAGTTCTCATCCACAACAAAACCAAAGTAATTAGAATGTGAGTACTGTATGTGACTATAATGTAAACATGAAGGGAAGAAACATTGTTTTTACTTATTTTCTTGTAATTAAGTACTTATATATAATAAGTAATGTGTTGTTGTAATAATAATAAAATGTACGGAGTATATATTATAGTCTTATAGATGTCGACATTTTATGATAACATAAAAAGGATTCGCAAAATGATATCCTTAAAGTTTGTTCATCTTTGTTGAGTCAAATTTGGAGAGAAGGCAATGATAATCGTTGTCTTATAATTGAATCTGTGAATTTAGAACAATCTAGTAACGTGTCAGGATGGCCGAGTGGTCTAAGGCGCCAGACTCAAGTTCTGGTCTTCGAAAGAGGGCGTGGGTTCAAATCCCACTTCTGACAAACTTTTTCATTTTTATAGCCAATTTGTATTTCATGTTGGACTGCAAATTTTATCTATGTTGGCCAAGAGCCCAAGAAGCAGCAAATTGTGGTTGGACGGATGTTTGCATACAGTCGAAAAATACAATCAAATCTGTTTCTACTACATAGCCACATAGGCACTTACCATGACTAATTCTCTACTGAGAATTTGAGATGCGATGTCAATATGTCATACGATTTTTGTGACAATATGTGAAACTTCCAACTATTTACGGGTCAATGAAAATATGTGATTGTCTGTTGTAGATGAGTAAAATGTTACTTTCGTTAGATTTTCCTATAATGTATGTTACTCCATACTATGTGAAATCGATAATTTCCGAACAACTCTTATAAAACACTCTTATAGATATGAAACGTAAAGTTCATCAAGATTCATCGACGAAGGCCATCAAATCTTGCTCAAGTGCCCATGTTTTTTATATAAAGGAGGTTGGAGACCTATCTCCTAGAGTGAGATATAGTTAAGCGCGGAGGAACAAGGTAAAAAAAGGTAACAATTGCATCCCAATTTTTTGAAAAATAGCAAAAATGAGGTAGAAAAAAAATGAGTAGAAAAAGTTAAGAAGATGGAAAAATGGTAAATTAATAAAATACTACACAATATAATACTCCCTATTTATCATTATGGTAGGCTGGTAGCCCATGTTAACTTGACCTAAAATATCATGAATCCATGAGTATATCATATACACAAATACAAGTCGAATCCCCAATTTCACAGTCTGAACATGAAAATGAGACTCGATTCTCAGACATATATGTCCATCATATTCTCTACATCATATGTTATGAGAAATCATTTGTCTTTCATTAGGAATAGTAGGAACTTTTTACAATGTTTTACTGAGTATTTGTAAATTTTTAAGAAAATTATTGATTTAGAAAGCTTTTGAAAACATTTTCAACATTTACAGTATATCTACTAAACAAATGGCTAAAGTACACTTAGGTCGTATTATCGAGTCAAGTATAAACTAGGTCACAAAAACCTTAACCCTAATCCAACCCGTTTAGCTCTCGGGTCAGGTTTGAGTCGACCCAATTACTTAAATTAAGCCGAAAGCCCTTAAACCTATTAAATCCGAGTTGGGTTCGTGTCATGTATAAACGGGTTACAAAACCTACAAGCCTAAATCCTAATCCAACATGTTTAGCTCTAGTATCGGGTTCGACTCGAGCCAATTACTTAAAATAAGGCCCTTAATAGTAACCCATTAAGTCCAAGTCGGGTTCGTGTCGTGTTATCGACATTATAGTCCGAGTCGGGTTCATGTCGTGCTATCGGGTCGTGTCACCTTTTGTCGACTCTAATATACCGTTATCTACACTAATAAACCCTACTAACACTATCCCCTTACTGAGTCAACTCGGTCGCCATGGCTGAGTTAGAGACCGAGTCGACCACAATCACCACCGAGTCGCCACCATCTCCACCACCTCCAACTCCCCAACTCACGGCGGAGGAGCTGGTGGCGAGGGCGATAGCTCCGGTGAAGAAGGAGTTCCTCCGGCCACCGCCGACCAGCAGGGCGGAAAACAAGGAAAACAACAACAGTAGCAACAGTAAGGCCGGTGAGACGGAAGCTTCGTCGAAAAGTTTCGTCAAGGAGAAGAAGTCGAAGCGGCAACTCAAGCGGGAGCGTCAAAATGTTTGCGCCTTACTTAATTTATTACTCCTTGCTTACTTTGTTTGTTTAGTTTATGTTAAATTTGTTAATTTTGTGTATTTTCTGATATTTTGGTTGTATTAAGTTTTCTAATGAATGTATGAGCTTTGATTGAGTTATGTGTGATATTTTGATTGTCACTGTTAGTTATACACTTATGCTAACTTTTATATTGAGTGTGTGAGCTTTGATTGAGTTATATACTTGTGTGTGAGCATTGTGTTAAATTTTGTTAAGGACGTTGTGAAGTTTGCGAGTTTAGGTGTCGTTTGATTGAAATGAGCGTTATTGATAAACGCGGCAAGTATGTTCTATTTTGATGAAATGAGCTTGATTGAGTTACATTTGAGTTATAGTAGCATAATGGTTAAGGTGTTAAAGTTGTGAAGCTGGTGATTTTGATTGTCAATTGAGTGAGATTAGCTTTATCGATAACTTTGCGATAACCTCGTCGCTTGAAGAGTTACATTTGAATAATTGTAGCATTGTTACTGTGTTAAAGCTTAAAGTTTGTGATTTTGATTATTAGCTGAGTAAGTTAGCTTTATTGTACAACTTTGCAATAACTTCGTTGCTTGAAGAGTTACATTGGGGTGGTAGTAGCATCTTTACTCTGTTAAAGTTGTAAACTTTGTGATTTTGATCTTCATTTGAGTAAATTGTTAGCTTTATTGATTAACTTTGTGATTAAGTCGTCGCTGTAATATAAGAGCTCAAGCTACATTTTCGTAGTAGCATTCCAGGAATGCTAAAGTTGTAGAATGTGCATAGTGTAGGTATCACAGAAGACATTAATATTGTGAGCTTTTTCTAGTTTAATTACTCCTTATCTTTTTAGGTAAAATTGGATGTATTATTAGTTGAGTTACATTTGGGGAATATCATTACTTTGTTAAGGTTACGGAATTTGCGCTAGTCCTCTGCGCTCCGTTGTTGTGGGAAGATATTATAAGAAGAGCTGAGCGGAAAAAAGCATAAGAAATGAGAAGGCAGAATTTGAAGATAATTAAGAAATTATTTTTTCGTAGAACAAAAGGTTTTTTTTGGGATATGTTGATAAACCAGTAACATATTTCAAGAGAAATTATTAGAAAAGAAAAGCGTAGTTATATTTGGACAGAGTTTTTTAGAATACAAGGATCATATGAATATCATACTATTTGCTTTGAGGTGTCTTTGGCAATTGATCGACGAGTGAATGGGATATTTGTTTGGCATTTACAAGGATGGTTAGTAGAAGAACTATTCTGAGTAGGGCATTCAACCAACTATAGACGGAAATGTTCTGGAGGTCTTGACTATTGTTGTTTGGATCTCACACAATTTGGTTTATCGATACATTGATACTTATGTATTCGAGACTTTGTGCCTTGTGTGTGTGTATCCCTTTCCTATATGAATGGATTTTCTGATCAAGGCTTACGTTTTGTCATCTACACAGGAACGTAAATCTGTCCTGAATCTCTGCCCTGTGGTTGCGAAGACTGGAAATGTTGGTTCATGTAGTTATGGTGATAAGTGTCGTTTCAGCCATGACTTGGAAGCCTATAAGTCTGAGGTAGTGTCACGTTGGAGTGTTATTGTATTTCATGGACTTCCCATGATCATCTTGTACTGCTGCTGATGTATCTTTTTTGGTTTTGCACCCAGAGAATAGCTGATTTGGAGGGAGAATGCCCCTTTACCGCTGCGCAGAATCGGTGTCCTTATGGGGTGACCTGCAGATATTTTGGATCTCATAAAGATGTGCCTGATGGAAATTTGGATAGCCTGAAAGAAGATTCTGAAGTGAATGTATTGAAGAAAGATGTTCAGAAGCTTCTTTGGAAGAATAAAAATAAATTCCCAAAGTCAAATGCTGCTCTCAAACAGCTTGGTCTTACGGTACGTGCTAGTTTATTCATTCGTTCTTATTTTTTCTTACTTGTTACTAGATTTTTTGGGGCTACATTCTAGCACAAATTCCTTGTGTCACTGATCCAAATGGATCGCGGAGGAGACAAAGTCGAATGCTTTAGTTTAGAGCTTTGGGTAGTTTTTTATTAGAAAAATGTTTACTGCTCGCTTTGATTTTGGTACACTGTTTGTTGGACCTGACTCTCAAAGTGGCTCTTGAGTCATGGTCACTAGTTTTATTGAGACTCGTACTTTCATATTTCTTTGCTTTCGATACAATGCATCTGTTTTCTTCTTTTCTGGTTATATGGGGAGTCTTTTGAGGTGAGTATTTTTAGTTTAGACCTGCATGACACATGCACACGAGGATGCATCATACATGTATGCTCACGCCTGTAAATGGCGTTGATCTAGGCCTTCCGTTGTTCCTTTTTGAGTTCACTGCTATATTGAGCATTTCTGAGGCCAATCGTGACTATGACAGGGAAAGGGCTTTACAAAAGTGACAGACTCCGAAGAGAAAGAAGATGTTGATCCTGTAATATCTAATGGCTCTCATACTTCTAAGGATAATAGTTGTGAGAAGGATGACACTGATGCAAAACCAGAGGGGTCTTCTGTGATTCCGGAGGTATCCATGGATGGCATATCACGCCCCGATGATGTCAGACCCTTGAAGAAAGCTAAATCAGAAAGTGATGATAATAATCCTTCTGCTGATGTTGATAATGGTTGTTTACTCTACTGGAGAATCACGTGTTTGTTACTGATCTTTCTTATTTTGCATAGGTTACTGACAAGTCAGACTCTGGTTTATTTATTTCAGGGTCAAGCCTTTCCGAGGAGAGTGTAATGAAGGACACTGAAGAAAATAAGGGACAAAGTGCAAGTGAGTATGTGCCTCCAGAATCTGATGCCAGCTTAAAAGTACAGCTGCGGGAGAGGAAACTCATAGATTTTAGGGGGAAGCAGTATCTTGCTCCGCTTACCACTGTTGGGAATCTTCCTTTCCGTAGAGTCTGCAAGGTTTTAGGAGCAGATGTGACATGTGGTGAAATGGCTATGTGCACAAATCTTCTTCAGGTCTGTGTAGTGTTTTCGGCTTTAAGGTTTCATTGATATGAGGATGATGATTTGTAAAAAAATACTTTGACATAAGTACCACTTCCATCCTGTATTATTGTCCCTTGCAGTACTCTATTACACTTACATTGTGTAGCTCTCTTGTTCCTGAAGATGTTGGTTTGTTGTTCAATCTTTGTGATATTTTTTTTTATAGGGCCAAGCTTCAGAGTGGGCACTGCTGAGGCGACATAAATCCGAGGATCTATTTGGTGTGCAAATATGTGGTGCTTATCCTGATACTGTAGCACGTGCTGTCGAGCTTATTGACCAAGAGTGCTCTGTGGACTTCATTGATATTAATATGGGGTGTCCAATTGACATTGTTGTGAATAAAGGAGCAGGGTCAGCCCTTCTTACAAAACCACTGCGTATGAAAAACGTTATACAGGCGGCTTGTGCCTCTGCTGAGAAGCCTATAACGGTCAAGGTACTCAATTTTTGTCTCGTGCTAACTCCTGTGTGCATTTCGTTACCATTATAGTTGTGGACTAGAAAGGAGAAAATTCTTTTACTTTATGGCCTAATATCATTTTTATCAGTATTCAAATAGTCAATTAATATATTGACGAACTCTTGCTTGTATTACATGCATGGGTACCATTTATGTCTCTTGCTTTTTTGTAGTGTCTCTAGAGTCTAGCGCGCCATAGTTTTTCTGTACTTTTAGTATTATCTTAGGTTTCTTTCTTTACAGATGCGTTTTTTTCTTTTGTGATCTCTCTCTTCGGTTCTGTCTTATAATTATTTCTCTGATAATCACTTTAGGTGAGAACAGGGTACTTCGAAGGCAGGAATCGTGTTGACTCATTGATAGCTGACATCTATGATTGGGGAGCTTCTGCTCTAACGATACATGGTCGGTCCCGCCAGCAACGCTATAGCAAACTTGCTGATTGGGAATACATATACAGTTGTGTTACAAAGGCTCCCAACTCATATCAAGTAATGGGGAATGGGGATGTCTTCTCATATTTAGATTGGAATAAGCACTTGTCTGACTGCCCTGAGCTATCTTCGTGCATGATAGCTCGTGGAGCCTTGATAAAGGTTTGTTGATTTTTCGTCTTTCCATTAGAAGGGAGATGTGGATATTTACTACCTTGTTTTCTGCGAAACTCAATCTCTGCTTCATTTGCAGCCATGGATATTCACTGAAATCAAGGAACAAAGGCATTGGGACATCAGTTCTGGTGAGCGTCTGGACATATTGAAAGATTATGTGCGGTTTGGCCTTGAGCATTGGGGTTCCGACACCAAAGGTTGGTATAAGCACTTTTGGTTACTCTTTACCTGGTAACGTATGTGCCATATTCATTGATGTTGTGGCTATGTGGATAATAATGCAAAGTCAACATTGTGATATATCAGAGTTTGTTGGACTATGCTTAGATGGAACTAGGCTAACTCGAAACCTTTATTTTTTATTTCTCCTGGTCTAAATATTGGTCCTGAGGTAAAGGTGTGAACTTTCTCTCTGTTCCCACTGGGCACGGGTTTAGAACTTATGGCAAGTGACTGGTTACTAAATTTCATGCTGGTTTAACTAAGAAGAGGGCAGGAGAATTTCAAAGGTGTTTAAATCTCGTTGTTACTGATGGTGGGCACTGGCCAGTGGAATACATCTACATAGTGGATTATCAGCTAATACTAAGTTTTCACTCTTTCACACACAGACACAGAGGAAGGTGCTTATTTGCAGTCTGTTCACATATTTTCAATATCGTTCTAGAATTATTTCTGATCAAATAAGTGAACTTATGCAAGCCTTCTCTTCACCATGCACCCATCGGCTTAGAACTGTTAGGGGAACTGACTGATTAAAAAATGTGATGTTGGTTTGATGAAGAAGAGGGCAGGTCAATACTTAAGGCATTTAATCTGTTATTATTACTCATGATGGCCAATACATCTGTATACTGGATATAGATCATCAGTCTAATACACATACACACACAAGGGGAGGTTCTTGTTTGCATTCTGATTGACATATTTTTCAAGTTTGTTCTAGAATAAAAAATCTGGTCAAATAAATGATAACGGGTATGTCTGATTTAGGAGTCGAGACAACGAGGCACTTCTTGTTGGAATGGCTGAGCTATACATATAGATATGTCCCTGTCGGTCTACTAGATGTCCTTCCACAACGACTGAATTGGCGCCCTCCTTCTTACTATGGTCGCAATGACCTGGAAACAATGATGGCCTCTGATTCTGCAGCAGACTGGGTCAGTAACTCTCTACTCTTACTGAGTTGGAAAAGCTATGAGTTATTAGTCATCTGTGATTTGACTATTCTTTATGCTTTCTTCCTTGCAGATTCGAATATCTGAGATGTTGCTTGGCAAGGTTCCTCCTAGCTTCACGTTTGCACCAAAACATAAATCTAATGCTTACGACAGTGCAGAAAATGGTTAATACAAATAGTCAGATAGTTGATAGAGCAACCTTGCAAGTTACATTCTGGTGTTTATGCGTAAACTTGGTCTGCCACCCAATCGAGGCGATCATGCTCCTTGAATGTCAGCGGCAAATAATGAGCGCAGGTGATCCGCAATTCCTGAAACTTTCCAGCCTGACTGATGAGTAAGATTGCTGTATTGGAGCAAATGTCTTCAGGTGACTTCTTTATAGGAGTTTAATGCGTCGCCTAGCTTCATTTCCCCGTCTGAAACCCAAATGCTTCTGACTATTCTGAGGCATATTTATTCTGTTGTACTATTATAACAACTGAATAGAGAACGGCACGATTTAAACCGTTTGATTTGAGTTCTATATATACAATAATTTTCTTGTCTGTTGCTTCCATTACCTTTTCTTGTTATAGGGTGTTGGTCTGTATGGGGCAATATGTGGAAGGGCATAAGTTGGATAATTTGCTTGATGATGGTGTTAAGTACAATCATTACAGCAAGCATTCTTGTGATTTTATGTGCCCGGTATAAAAACATGATTGTAGTGGATGCTTAAAACTTGAAAGCACGCTTAGATGCTGAAAACCACAATTCCTAGTTAATTCCAATTACTCTGAAGTGCCCAAAAGTGTTCCCCTCTCCACAGCAAGTTATGCCATGGACAACTTTCCTGGACTCGTAGGAATAGAATTTGCTGGAAGAAGCTTGTGTTTCCTTTTTCTTAATACAATCAAACAAACGGTCACTATTTATAGCTGTGTAAAGCTAGGATTAAACTACCAAATACAAGGATAGAGATTTCATTTCAAGGAGATTCGTCAGTCGATTTGGACAGTTTTGAAGGTAAAAATTTGGTTTTAAAATAAACGTGAGTAATTTAAATTTTGATGTGAGCTTTTAAAAACACCGCATTTTCATATTGGAAAGTCAGCATTTTTTTTCTTTTTCTTAAAAGATCATATTCTTATCTTAATAGCTTAGGATCTTACAGATACTGATATGGGCTCCCATGCTAACTGTAAAAATACAGATCACTTGGATAGTATCAGTATTATATAGGCAAAATTTACTGAATGCTTATGTGCAAATTCCCTTTTTGAACTGACTGAACTCATTCCCCTGCCCGTCAAGAGACAGAATCCACCATGATTAACTCTAGACCATTCAACGGCCATCATGTTTAATGTCAGTTATCTGGACTAGGATTATCTACCCCATGTTGCAGTTGTCGATATTGTACTCCATATACCATTTAAGAGAGTGCTTAGGAAAAAAGGTTACATAGATTTACCTGTTCTGATATTCTACTCTCTATACTTGCCAGAAGCTAGAATACAGTTGCTGAACTAGAGCCAACCAAAAAGTTGCTAAAAGCAACCATGATTCACTGAAAATCTAGAAGAAATCTCAGAATTCAGATCATGCACAAGCCAAGGATCACAATCCAAAACTGAAGAATTATTTTCAAATTTGAGGGCAGAAAATCGACCCAAGCTGAGATTATATTATGAGTAACAACATTGAAATTTGTCTCATCATGTCAACGGATAGAGTAACAGACTATGAGTATCAGGGTCTACAAAAGCTTTTCAGTGAATTGAAAAATCAGACACACTCTTCCTCTATGCATCCTTCCATTTGTCTCACCATCAGTGGTGCGCCTTAGCTTCGGCTTTCTTCTGAGACTTTGCTTTCATCTGATGAGCCAAAGAAAGTATAATTAGCTATTTGCAAATTACCTCGAAGATAAGTAACCTAAAGCACAATACAACTGCATGAATTGGTACACCAGCCCTTAAAAGTCAAAAACTTAGCATACAATACCACAACAATACTATGCAGAGAATTGTGAGCTCCATGAAAATATTTCTAGTAGTTGGAAAGCACATAGCACACAGAATGTCGATTAACATGTAAGATAATAAATATTGCATCCGATGCGCTAAAGTCCAAGAGGACTTCCCTTCACCACCAGAAGATGTATATTTCATAAAATAGTTTCAATCAGAAATCCTAGTCAATACGGGTATTCGAGTATAACACGCAAAATGTAGTACAATTGTTAAGACCAGCACAGAGCTACAGAATAAAACCTAGTCACCGACATCCAGCACTTGCCTATTTCTAAAACCAAGCACAATGAGTGGTACACTAGTTTTAGACCTCTGTCAAGAAATCAAAGTCACAGATCTCCATCCCCTGTATTTTGACAAGAAAGCATGACCATTGACAAGCAAGCAAGTACATAACTTCAGCATTGCTGCAAGCTAATACAATCCTTAACAACGAAAACACAGGACCACAACCATTCAGTTTGGCCCCTTTAAGTTAACAGCAAACTTCTAAATTGTTATCAATTAAATTGTTATCAATTAAATTCTAGATACTGAAATTAGTGCCAATTAGAGAGCGTATACCAACCCAAGGAAACTAATCTTAAATCCTCATAAGCTCATCAAATTAAACACTTGCCCCAAACATAAGAATGATACACAATGGAGGCATGCGCCATAAAATCAAACATAGAAGTGTCTCATCTCCAACACTCAGTACTTTGTCAAGAAAGCAAGTGTACTACGGCATAATAGCTTATACCATCCTCAACATTGGTAACGCAGGACCATAAAAATCATCCGATTCTGCGCCTTTTATTTAAATTCAAACTTCTCAATATGTTATCAATTACACTATCAGACCCCACAAACCATAGATCACAGGACCAAATAATATATAACAAAACCATAGATCACAGAACAAAATAAGAGAAGAGCATCTAGACAGAACCAATAACATTATTTGTCCACCAATCTACAGCTCAGAACACATATATCCAACATGAGAAAATTAAGAGACCCACCGACAGCAATACAGAAAAGCTCATATCAAAGACATGAGCTTCTTGACTTGATCACTAACACCACCACTCACCCAAACTAGTTCAAGCTTCACTCCTCAAAACACATTATCTTACACAACCACTTAAGCAACAGACAAACTACCATACAAACAATCATAGGGAAGACCTTAGTGGACTTGACCAATACAATCATCCTATTCCCAAAACAAGTATAAGCTACAATATCAACATTTTCGACGCCACACCACAATCTTTGAAAAAGCCAGTTAAACTCATACATCTAAATCGTCTTTTTTATCATAAAAGTAGATGGAGCCATGATGGGCCAATAAAGAGTCATATATCTTCGATTTGACTTGGGCTTGCAAGAAGCTTGAAGTTAATTTAGCTTGTAAGGAGGTCGTCTACTCTTATGATAAAAAAATCGACGGTCTATTCTAAGAAATTGTGTTTACCCAAGTCAAAGATTAGAACTACTTCCTAGAATTCAAACTAAACAAGTTATGAACCAAATCTCCCACATTATCTACGCATCATTATACAAAACACACTGTGATTCGTTATATCAATGTTTCCAAGATCACAACTTTTTTGACATCTTCCATAAAATTCTTCACCAAACTCACATTGTTTTCAGCTCAATATACAACATAACAAAGAATTAACAAAAACCCAAATGAGATCCCTTCAAAATCATAAAAACCCAGAATTAAATCAACCAAATACTGACATATAACCAACTTAATACCAACTTAATACCAAAAAAATAAAAAATTTATCAAAAAATAACATCATTTGAAAAAATAAAAGAGAAAAAGAAAGGACCTTGAGATACTTGAGCTTGAAGCTACCATAAGCCAACCCAGCAGTGAAGGCAGATGCACGAGCCACCTACAAATTTTCCCAAAAAAAATCAATTAATTAAATTAAATTATAAAATTATAATAATTTGACTAAAAAATAAATTGGGGAAGAGAAATTACCAAGGCAAGGGAGCTGGTGCCACTGTAGAATTGGGGAAGAGCTGGAGTCATCTCAGAAAGTGGAAAAATTGGATCTTTTTGATTGGATTTGTGTGTTCTTGAGATATAATCCAATTGAGTTTTTTCAAGCAAAAACCCTAAAAATTGATTTTATTGGGTAGAGTAGAGGGGGAAATGTTACTTTGCTTTGGGCTAGTATACTACCACTGTAAAACCCAAGCCCAAGCCCACAACCCAACTATTACTTTTTTAATTTTAGAAAAAAATGAGCAAAAAAGTTTTGCAAGGGGAAAAAACGTTTGATGGAACATGTCAAATTTGCGAAGAATTACCTATTACCTATTAGTTTTGGTGATTTTTAATGGCTTAATAAGTTGCTTTATGTGAATGACCGCCTGAATTTTTATTTTTTTTGTCAAAGACCGCATTTAACTTTTGTGTATTTTTTAATCATCTTTCCCCAAAAAAATTTCTAAACTTATCTTAACGTTACGGTGATATTATATTTTGTTCGTCATGAAAAAGTATCTAATACAAGTTGGATAGGTGTTACTTTTGTGATGTAGAAGTCAAAAGTTTTTGGATGGGTTTCTACAAAAATATTATTATTAAGTGGTGGTCTTCAAAGACACATTCTTGTAGAGGATCTTTTGCAAATTTGCTAATTGATTGTTCAATTTTTGCTGGAATAGAGATGAGAATGACGTAATTATACTTAGGGATCCGCTATTGATGGTCAATACTCAATACTAATCCAAAGTATTTCCCAATTTTTTTTTTTTTTTTTCTAAACTTGATGCTCATGCAACACACATTGATTGCTCATTCTTGGGTATTTGTCACATTTTAAGCAAACTTCGTCCAGGAATGATAGGCATGGAACGAGCTGTGGTGCAACATTTGATAAACGGGAGCCAACTATACACTACTGAGCAATGAACAAAGTCGTTGATACCAAAAACTAGGAGCTATGTCATCCAAAACATCCTTAAAGAATATAGTCTTCCTTATTGAATGAAAGATTACTGCTAAAATTACAGATGTTATCCTCTCTAACAATGTTGGAGGCCAAACGCATTCATCCACTGGCTGTTGGAAACTATTTCCCTGCTCGACATCTTTAAATTTGGATGCACCAGACCAGCTTCACAATGGCCGAGCTTCACAATGGCCGAGCTTCTATCTTAAATAATATCTTCATCAGTGTCACCATCCTCCCAATTTCAATTATAGAAAATGGGTTGGACGTTCCTTCCTTCCCTTCTGGACTTTTGTCATCCTTTTGCTGTTCTCAGTCCTTATTTCGTCCAATATTGCAATTATCTGGAAAACAGCTGATAAAGATGAGACTCATGTAGGTTGCAAAATGTTCATCTACAACATAAGCTCACTTCTGTAAATGCGCAGACACAAGTAATCCAATCAGTGAAAGTTGAAAATCGACCCTAAGTCTGGAGAAAGGAACTACAGTTCTGAAAAAGGAACTATAGCTGATAATAATAAGAGTATAAGACTCAGAGGGAGCTTTCTACTAGCTTGTTTTCTAAAGGGTATCATAATTTATGAACCATGAACAGAAACGAAGAATAAGCATCATCTGGATCATACAGCAAAATCATATTGACTAAAGTTGCCAAATATCTAAAATATACTTCATTAACCCCACATAACTCAATAACTCATGGAGAGACCAATACATAAGTGAATGAAGACATGTGAGTCTGAAAAATGGTAACTTCTATAAACTGAATTGCAGTGGTAAGCCTCAACTTCATGCGCCTCTCAAGTTTTGGAAAAAAAAAAATCATGTATACCACATTCAAACTTCCCATGCATACAAATTAAAAATGTATAGACTATAGTCCACAAAAACCAGCTTTTTGGGTCGATTTTTGATCTTTCGGAAAATGTTCCGAAAGTGACCAAGCATGCTCCTTGATTATATTGGAGTATAATATAGTACTATATATGGCAACATCATTCTTCATCTTGATAATTTTACAATGTTATTAGGGCGGATTCGAGTATGTGTATAATGGACAAAATCGATGGTTTGGGTTATGCCGAGGCTACTTCATATAGTTTTTTTAGTTTCATACTTCATTATAAGTGTCTTGGATGGCTCTTGCCAATTTTCATCCAATACCATTTTGGGGACCAAAAAGAGGTTTTTGCGTGGGTTATAATCCACAAAAACCAGCTTTTTGGATCGATTTTCCGGGTAATGTCTAGAGTGTGATCATGCATGCTCCTAGGGTATATTGAAGTATAATTGTAGCATATGAGATTGTCATTTATTCGTCTTGATAGTTTTACGGTGTATTTAACGCTTAATTCGAAAATGTGCAAAATGGACAAAACCGAGGATTTGGGCTATGCTTAAACTATTTTTTGCCTTATTTCTAGTTACATACTCTATTATATATGTCTAGGATGGATCCTGCCAATTTTTGTCCAATTCAATTTTGGGGGCCGAAACGAAATGTTAGTGTTGGTTATAGTACACAAAAACAGGCTTTTAAGGTCGATTTTTGATTTTCCGGATAATGTTGTGAAAGTGACCAGGCATGCTCCTAGAGTATATTGGAGTATAATTGTAACATATGACAACATCATTTCTTCATCAGATAGTTTTACAATGTGATTAGGGTTGAATTTGAGCATGAACATAATGGACAACTATGCTTAGGCTACTTTTTGCCGTATTTTTAATTACATACTCAATTATATGTGTCTAAGATGGCTCCTGTCATATTTCGTCCAATTCAATTTTGGGGTCTGAACCGAGGTTTTTGCGTGGGTTATACTCCACAAAAATTGGCTTTTTGGGTCGATTTTTTATTTTCCAAAAAATGTTTTAAAAGTGACCAGACATGTTCCTATAGTATATTGGAGTATAACTGTAGCATATG
The DNA here is from genome assembly GCA_901111285.1 of Corrigiola litoralis. Lineage (NCBI taxonomy): Eukaryota > Viridiplantae > Streptophyta > Magnoliopsida > Caryophyllales > Caryophyllaceae > Corrigiola > Corrigiola litoralis. The sequence goes on from CAAKMY010036276.1 coordinate 15,309, forward strand.
GCAACATCAATACTTCGTCTTGATAGTTTTAGGATGAGATTGAAGCTGAACTCGAAGAAGTGCATAATGGACAAAATAGATGGTTTGGGCTATGGCTATGCTACTTTTGGCTCATTTCTAGTTACATACTCTATTATATGTGTCTAGTATGGCTGCAGCCAAATTTCGTCAAATTCCATTTTTGGGCCCGAAGGCCGAAACAAGGTTTTTGCGTGGGTTATAGTCCACAAAAACCGGCTTTTTGTGTCGATTTTTGATTTTGCGGAAAATGTTATGAAAATGACCAAGCATGCTCCTAGTATAATTGTAGCATGCAACATCAATACTTCATCTTGATAGTTTTACGATGAGATTGGAGCTGAATCGAGCATGTGGATAAATGGACAAAATCGATGGTTTGGCTATGCGTTAGGCTAGTTTTTGCCGTATTTCTAGTTACATACTCCATTATATGTGTATAGTATGGCTCCTGTCAATTTTCGTCCAATTCTATTTCGAAGCCCGAAATGAGGTTTTTCCGTGGGTTATAGCCCACAAAAACTGGCTTTCGAATTGATTTTTGATTTTCCGGAAAATGTTATAAAAATGACCAAGCATGCTCCTAGAGTATATTGGAGTATAATTGCACCACATGGCATCATCATTCCTTTGTCTTGATAGTTGTAAGATGTGATTAGGGTTCAATTCGAGCATGTGCATAATGGACAAAATCAATGGTTTGGGCTATTGCAAAGCTACTTTTTGCGTATTTCTAGTTACATACTCCATTATATGTGTCTAGGATGGCTCCTACCAACTTTCATCCAATTCCATTTTGGGGCGCGAAACGAGGTTTTTTTGCATTGGTTATACATTGATACCAGTACACATTTTATGATTTTAACCAACTTATATTAGACAAGCTATTAGAACTTACCGAGCAATAAAATATGGATGCACAAAAACTATTAAGTATAGGAATTTAAGGATATGTTTCGTATACACGAATCATTTTTCAGCATCATAGTCAATCAAAAGTAGAGCATATTTGACTCAAGGAAAATCAATTACCTCATAAGATTTCATGTATTGTTACATTTTACACAACTAATATTATTCTACTACTTTAAATATATCTCTGAGAAGTTGCTGAAGAATACCGAGGTTGTGAACCTAGAATTTGGTGAGGTACCCAACTCGGACAAGCTCACTCTGCAGTTTCTTACCTATTTCTCCCACCTTTAAATCAGAGTCCTGGACTAACACAATATGGCCTATGCTCTTGAAAGTTGAGCCAAGCTTGTGCTTCTTTTTCTATAACCTTTTTTTGTTTTTTTGGGTAAAGGTAACACTCTATATTGTGCTGAGACCAATGTCAAGTTATCCTTCAGTCAAAAACCATCATCATCCAACAATTGATGGACCTAGCGTAAAGATTGGTGGCTTGAAATGTATTTTGGAAAAACAATAATAAGCTTTGAAATCGGGAGCCACCATCTCACATGGTCATTCCGGAGAAAATAGGAGATTTAGCGGAGTCATGTTTAGGTTGGCTCCCAGTTTGTAACCATGTCCTTTTACGTGGCTATTGTATAATCATTCGAGGACAATAACATATCATTTATTTTGTAGACAGAACCATGCAAGATAGCTTGAGGACCTATTGTTTTGTACATATCCCTGTTAATATTCTTGAATATCACCGTGTTGTCTTTTTAATGACATCATATTTTGCTTTTCAAAAACAAACAAAAAAAGACTCAGGACATTATGAGAAACCTAACCTGAGGCGGGAATGAACAAAAGTTGAACTATCAGCTCACGGAAATCTTCTATCTCACATAAATAATGTCTTCATCGGTGCCATCTTCCTCCCAGTTTTCATCATCAGCGCTTTGGTTGGATGATTCTTCCTCTCCGTCTGGAGTTTTGACATCCTTTTGCTCATTGTCACTCTTTAATTTGTCCAATATTGCAATAACCTGGAAGGTCGAAATAATAAAATAAAAAACTTAAGTTTGTCTTATTTGCTTCCGTTGAACTCCCAAAAGAACCAGTCTGGAAGTGCGAAATAAATAGTAATGGGATATGTGAAGAAAATTCATTCGCAGGGTATAAATGGCTGATTCCGCAATATCCTGAGATAACACTGTGAGGTCATCAAATGTTAAAAGATGTGCAATCACCCAATTAAGGGAGGATGGCATATGATGCTACAGTTTTAGCAAATAGCAATTAGTTGAATTCACAAGCATCCACCAGTCTAATTTACATTTTGATGTTCTGTTAGGTGGCCTTAGCAGAAAATCACTGGCTAAAACCTGAAAACAGCATATATAACTATAATAATAAAAGGAGAAAAAACCTTGCCAGACTCAGCTTTTTGACAGCAGTTGTTAATTAGTGAGAACTACCAAAGTAGCTAATACAAATTCATTAAACCAATTGCTTTCGAAGTACGGATGCAGCCTCTCTATCTAATTTGACATTGCAAGTCTGATCTTGGAAAGCTTATCATTTCCACAAAAGTGGTGGTTTCTCTAAGTTTATTATTATGAAAAGATACTGCCAATATCATGTACTCCAGCAAGGGAACTTATGCAAAAAAGGTTTTCCGTCCAATATATTAAGATATGAATACCACCTACATCATGTACACAAGCGAAATTACTATTGCAGAATTTATTGTTCCTCAATTTCGACTAAGAGGGGTTTGTCTACTAGCTAAGCATCACACTCTGACCCTTGATCATCCATTTTAGTTAATACACAATTTGACATGGGTGTAGGTACTGGGACACTTGGTTTTAGGCCAAACCTGGACATATATCCAAGTCAAACACTTGCATCACAGTCGAAGTATTATTGCTAACTGAAGGATTACGAACATGAACATGAGAGAAGCATCCTTTGGATCTCAAGTCATCAGAGATGGCATCATTTGTATGTCAAGGCATCAGAGGGTGAATCATGGTGCATAAAGTTACCTGTAACCAAAATTTACATCCCCAACCCCACAGAGCTCACAGACAGAGCAGCACATGATGTAAATGATCATAAAAACATTATATTGAGCTTACCCTGCTTCCTCTTTCTAAAGATTCATCTTCTATAAACCGGATTTCAGGTGTCAGTCTTAACTTCATACGCTTTCCAAGTTTACCCCGCACATATTTTGCCTTGGATTTCAGACCAGAAAGTGCCACTTCTCGTCCTCTATCATCACCAAAAATCGACACATAAACTTTAACAACCTATATATGTAAGAGCTTATATTAGCTAACAATAAACGTTATTGATCATCTGAAAGAAAAGTGTCTCAAGTGCTTGGACAAAAGAAAGTTATTCAATACAACTGGCAATCATTTTTACTCGAACCAAAGTTGGTTGGTGTAAGTGGCAACAACTCTCATTCCTTAAACAAGTGAATGGAGCAACAAAACTTGGGAGGGGCTACTTATTGCCTTCAGGACCCCGAAGGCTACTACCATCCCTATTTTCGGTGGGGATACTCCTAAGACACCAAAAAATATCAATTTTACTCAAGATGTACGCGAACAACATAAATGATTCTCTAGTCATTCAAACATTAACATCATAATCAAAAACAATAAGTAAAAAAGCAGCAAAATTTGAACTGTAGTTCTATCTATTACACACTCACCAACATACAAACCAATCAAAGTTTATCATTTCAACAGCTCACATACCACAATAGGAAAGATTAAACCTTAGAATATAAAAGTTCACAAATGCTTAGAAAAACCCTCTTACTTTAATCATAAAAGTTGACGAACTCCTTGCAAGCTAAATACACTCAAACTTCCTCCAAACCCGAGTCAAATACTCCGGTCTTTCATATATCCCTTTGATGGGCCAGCATGGCTCCATCTTTTATATAAAAAAAGACAGTCTCTCCCTGGACCTTCTAAAGTCAAACCACATGACCTCAAAACATAAGAAAAAAGATTAAGAAAAGAACTAGTTCAAGTGGTTGGAGCTATCTTACCCCAATCATGAGGTTGGAGGTTCGATTCTTATCTACGACTCTTTGTACGCTCATTTCATACCAAAAAAAAAAGAATAAAAAAAGTAGTAACCTGCAAGTCAGCAGAGACTTCCACGTCACTAATAGTAGTAACAGAAGAGAGATAACGGTCAGCACCAAGGGCAGCCTCGGGCAGGACAGCATTCTGCAAAGTGGTATCGGTCAGCAACATGTCAGACAGCTCCCTCCTTATCTGTTTGGCCACCATGGCTACTCTCCTTGCATTTGCCATGCACTTTACGCTCAATGCCCTTCTTGCTCTCATTGGGTGTGTGTGAGGTGCACTGGAGACTCCCCTGTGGGTGCATATCTGGACCGTTGGATTGCGTAGTGATGATGGGGCGGTTGGGATGGGGATGAACTGGTGGAGGAGATGAAGCTGAAGGTGACTCATTGCTTTCTCGTTATTTCTTGTGTTGGTGTGTTCTTTGTTAAGATTGAGCGAAATCGAAGGAAAATTAAATATCAGCCTTAGTTTGGGTGTAATATTGTCATGTCTAATTAATGTTGGATTATCGTTGTATAAAAGTATAGTTGCGATTAATATTGGTTAATCGTATAAAGTTGGAATTATTTAAATTCAATTCGCGTATTAAAATTTATGAGGGAGAATTTTGCGCTTTTAATGGTTTAATTGGACTTGAATCCGGACTTTTTGAATTTGGGTCCTGTATCCGATGATTTGGATCAAATATGTCGATCTTTGAGAAATCTATGATTGGAATAAAATTTTCAAACTATCAGGATCCTTTTGCTCTCTACCATAGATTAACACAAATTATTAGAAAAGACCATCTAGATCATCTCTTTATTTAGGTAAATTTTCATAAGCTCCCTACAAGCCCAAATTATTTGTACAGTTATGTGTTTGTATTGTATCAGCATGGCTTGATCTACTTTTGTAATAAAATTAGACGGTATCTCCCAAGATTAGCCGCTGAATTAATCGGTAATACAAAAGCACCGGAGGATTAACTATGTATTTCATTTGGAGTGAGTTAAACTTAGAAGGAACAGAAAGTTGGGTCTCATGAGTCATGAATATTGTGTTGTATCAACCCTGTTTGAATTGGGTTTTTGGAGGAAGCCCTAAAGCAAGCAACACAAACTATGTTTGGACTTTGGACTGTATCCGTCTTGGGCCGAAGTAGGATACTCACAGATCATTCGATCCACAGTAGGCCCACGGGAGAGAACAGGAAGGGCCAAAGGGACATGCATGCTTCATGCACAAACCACGAATTTTAAGGTTACACAACTTCAACTTACACAAGTTGACAAATCAAAGCAGCCATTGCGGTAAATCAAGCTTAATAATAGCTTATCTTGTGGCCATGGGATAAACATAATGCATGTATTTAAATGTGGTTACAATATTAACTCTTGCAAGCTACTAGAGCTAGTAAATAAAATCAAGCTTGTAACAATTAGCTTTCAACTATAATTCTAAAAGCTCACTCCCATTTACTTGTAGTATTATCTTATCCAAATAATACCAATGAAAAATACAGTAACTAGAAGAATATCAATTTTTTAATCTTCTTGTTTCAGAGTTTTTTTGACACAATCATAACTTTAATTTTTTTTCGTAGAATCCTTTTGATGTAATTTGGTGTCTTCGGTAAGCTTTTCTCTTGTGGTGTGAGTGTATGACCAACTCTTTTAGGCTACACTTGTCCATGAAATATGGTACTCCTATGAAACTTGTAAGAAAACCTTATCAGCTTCACCCTAAGACATATAGTTTGGGCTTCGATCCCCTCTATCCGGAGAGTTGTACTTAGGCTATCTAACTCAAGTTGTTTGTTTGAAATAATCCTTTAATCAATTACAATGTTTGTGCGCATAAAGGAAACTTCCCTAAATAAAAAGATCTCATAAAAACTTACATAAATCCAATTATTAATTCCAATCAGCAGTGATCCACTCCAAGTTAAATCAAGATCTCCGAACCAAATTAAGATCTCCATTACATCATGATGAACAATTAAACTGGTTTCAACACATTAAGACATATTCAACTCATCTTTCTAAAAAAGATATAACAAAAATTATCTCCAACTCATTTGCCAAAAAAAAAAAAGATATTTCCAATTCATCTACAAACTATCCATAAAGGAAAAAAAAAAAAAATATATCCATCTAAATATATCTAAGTGATTCAATTATCCACAACAATTTATATATGACGATTCATCCATAACTTTTAATGTCAAACTATGAGTTTTTAAGAATCTCATATAAACTTTTATAATTTAAGGTAAATTTTTTAATCTTATGATATTATTTTTAATCTCAAAAAATCCATCATAATAACTTAATATACAAATCTGTCTATAATCAATAATTACAAATTGCTTCTATGACTCTTACCGTTTTACTCTCCAACATTATTGATAACTCACAACAATTAACATCCCATATAGAGCATGTAAAAAGCGTCATGACACAAATTGACCAGAAGTTAATAGATTTTTGTTTCGGGATTTCGAACCATTTTAAAAATTGGTTTGACACAAACCGTACACAAAATTTAATTGAGTTGGGTTATACAGGATGATTTTATGACCTGTTAATACTTGATACGTCATTATACTAACACGACACGATCCGTTTGTGAGCAAAAGAAATAAAAAAAAAAAAAAAGATTGACACAAAAAACACACACTAAAGTAAATAAATATAGAAAGAATCATAATAATGACAATAAAAAAAGTGATTGACACAATAATCCGAAAAATCAGGAAAAATGGATCTTGAATCTATGGTAAAAAATTGATTCTATTTCCAAAATTAAGTACATGCCGTACTTCGTCCCATACAGTCCTTATAAAACAACTCTTTCAAACCGTTATAACTTCCTTTCTCCAACCCTACAAATATTCCAACCACTTTAAACTCCCCAACACCAACAACCCCAACTCAACTAAACTAAAACTAAACTAAACTCAACTCTTCACTTCACTTTCTCTTGTCTCTCTGTCTAGTCTAGTAATACATGTTGGATCGTGTACGGCGCATCGTACGTGTGGCCCAAATGCTGAAGCGCTGGAGGAAAAAGGCGGCCAACAAGATCGCCAATGCTGTGCCGTCCGATGTCCCCAAGGGACACGTGGCCGTCATCGTGGGGGCCAATGCTGCCAGGTTTGTGGTGCGCCTCTCGCACCTTAACCACCCCTTGTTCCGCAATCTACTTGTCAAGGCTGAGGAAGAGTTCGGCTTCGATAACAATGAGGGCCCCATCTGTCTCCCCTGCGACGAGTCAGTTTTTATTGACACGCTCCGAGTCGTGACTCGCTCCGGGTCACCCCCGAGTCGCTGCCGCGTCAACGAGTCCATTCCCCTTCTCCGTGCCGAAAAGCCCCTCTGCTGAACGAGTCCACCCAGCTCGGGCGAGTCGACTCGGTTAGGTAACCTTTTTTTTTAGGGAGGGATTTTTAGTTTTTCTTTGTTTTTTTGGGTATTTTCCTAGCTGGGTTTTTTGGAGTAAAAACTGGGGAAAATTAAAGGGTAGTGATATTACGCTGATGTGGGGCGTTTTTTGTAACTCAGTAAATATTGTGCAATTTTGTGCGGCCTGAATTTTAATAGGGTAAAGCTGAGTTATTATTGAGTGGTAGCGAGTTGACTCAGTGGTGATGACAAGAACGAGTCATCCACCGAGTGTGGGCTTAGTTTTTCCCACTTTTGTTGTTAGTAGTACTTAAATTAATGCTTGTAAATTGGTTTTATTAGTGTTATTGAATTAAGGACGTTTTTATTATGGAGTATTGGTTAATCTCGTTTTCATTAATTTCATTGTTGTTTCACTTTTGCTCATGTCTAATACTTCTATCTCAAATTCTCAATGTTATATTCTCTAGAAAAAGAGAGAAAAAATTATAATGAAGGGAGTAGTAACTCATGACATGCTTTTGATCTTTGATCTTTTTCTTTGTTCTCTTTATGTCGATTTAATAATTGTATGAGTCCTCTAAATGGATTTAATTTTTATCTACGCATTTGTATGCACTTTTGGAAGTAGTACAAGTTGTTGTACATGGAGTGGCAAACATTGCAAATTACTAAATTTTAATTTAAAATTAGACTTTAGTCACTAATTGGGTTAGGATAATCATTTATTTATTAAAACTGTAATAAAAGTGATCACTCTGAATAAAAAAGACTAGTTTAACACCGTTATATTTTAAATTAAAATCAGACGGTCTCACACGGATTTTCTGAACAAGCTTATCTTCGTGAACTTTTATTATATCTAATTAGTATATTTCCACTTCAAATCAGTCTTTTGAAACTTGTATTTGTTTCGGTTAATTTAAGCCAGTAAGTTGTTTGCCAAACATGACCTTCGACATGCATCCAACCTTCTTTGACATGATACTCCATCTTTTGTGCGTATATGAATGTACTTGCGTATTCTGAACTCATTTTTGAGTTGTTGATACGAATTTCCTTGGGAAAATAAATGGATGGGTTTGAGATGGATCGGATATGGAATGCGATAAATCACAAGAACGTACGTGCATAATTATCCTCGACATATACTTCTAAGAGGAAAAAATATTGATACTTTGATAGCATGGGTTAATTTTGCCTTATCTTTTGTTATGTACTCCGTACTATGCACTAGACCATAAATTAATATGGACGGTACATTTTCAGCAGGGTATAAGGAAACTTTTGATAGAGTATGGAGTTTTCCCTTGTGTTTGGTCATCTAAGCAAGATAGAATTATATGGACGGTGAATAGTGCTAGGAGTGCAAGGAAAGTAGGATGTCACTGATTAGTTGCCTAAATTGTTATTAAGGAAACCAGATCATATAGAATTAGATTGAAGCAATAGAAAGAGTGATTGTGCTACAATTAGGCAAAGAGTCATTGTGAAGGATTACGGTTGATGTTGGTTAGATAAGGGGCTTAATTATTATGCTAGTATGTACATTAACAAAGTTGTTTCTTTCAAGTTTCCTCCATGGCCACTCTTTAAGTTTTATTGACTATATTTAGTTGTTGAAGCTTCACATCACTTGTGGTTTGTGCGCAACTAATCTTTGAAGCAATAATGGTGCTAAAGTGTTCTAAACAATGTATTGCTTTCTATGCATTCAAAGCAAGAATAATATGTGTTTTATCACAAGTAATTGTTATTTTTTTATCTTGACACATATCCACTTAAAAAAATATATATATGCAATATATTATAATTTTTTTTTGTCTGATGTGCGCACAAAGTCGCTGATAAGAATTGAACCTCCAACCTTATAATTTGGATAGTAAAACTCTAATTAAACACTTGAGCTAGTTCTTTTACTGAGATTAAATAATTTTTACTTGGGTTCTACACTATCATTTGTAGATACATTCATGATTAATAGAGTCATCCTTGTCAATTCGACCGTAAAATCACTCGCTTGTCGCTTCAATGCTTTGGCCAATATTTGCACACGATTAGTCTTGCGTAAATGCGTACCTTATTTTGTTCAAATATTCAATGTTTCTGTCGAAGACATGCTTGCAAAGTTGCAAGTGCCAAATTTGTGATCAAATGCGGGCTTATTTTCTACTCCATACTTTTAGCCTTGTGGTGACCAAAAAAAGTTCATGTTTCCCAGTGGACATTTAAACCCTGTTATATTGGGCTATAAGCTAAGAATAGTATACCCAGGTCCTTGTCTGGTTTGTGTTGTATTAGCTTCTCGACCCAACACCCCGAATCCTATACTAGTATGCTCCTTTAATTCGAGATCAATCTTTCCATTTTCTTTTTGGGGAATTGAAAGTTATTTTTTTCATTTTCCTTTACATTACAATAAAAAAAACCACTTAATTAGCACTCCATTCTTATTTTTCATTAGTGTTTAATGGTACTTTAAAACTATACATTAAAACACCATAAAAGTTGATCTCAAATGGAAGGAGCATAACAAGCTTTCTTAAAACTAATGAAGTGTTAACAGTATCTTATGATAGAGATATATAGACATTACGTCAAAATACTAACATATTCGCCATTAGTTTGCTAGTAAGGGTTGATTAAATTGTTTAAGAAGATAAATGGCTACTATCGATCTCATATTCAAATCACATAAGAAGTGATTGAATTTAAACTTATTACTATATCTTCTTAGTTGGAGCATGTTGCATGTATGTACATAATAAGGGCCGGCTCAACCCCAAAGCGAGTGAAGCCGGCCGCTTGAGGCCCCCAAATTTTTTTTAAATGTCTTAGTTATTAAAAAGGCATTATTTAAAAAAAATGAAAAATAAAAAACACCTATAATGAGATCAAAGGCCTCATTTTGTAGTTTGGCTTTAGGCCTTCATAACTCTTGAGCCGCGACAGTGTACATTTACCTAATGGCAACCAAAAATAGGGGATGTTAATTTCCCACATCACAGAAAATGAAATGCATCACCATCTTAGTGAATCACAATGGAAAATTTTTCTCTTTTTAAAGACACATTGGTGGCAATGATGAGAAGCATGGACTACGCTCAACATCATACCTTTGTTTGAAGAGTGCAGTCAAAGGTGGCAAGCCCCATGCAGGATATGTTGTACAGTAAGTTGGAACCTTTGACGAGTCTTTACTCTTTAGCAGGTTCAATGTAAAATTATCGTGGACTTTCGTTCAACTAAAAACTAATCTATCTAAGCCTAGCTGCCTAGACTTGGTGTTACAGCTACAAGTCATACTGACAAATCCTACATAAAATTTCCGCAAACGAAAAAAATTGGATATTTGGATCTATATTAGGCCAAAACATAATCGTGTTTGAACAGTTTGGTACGGATGTAGAAATGCCTCTGTTTTTAAAGTGATCGATATATCTGTAACAAATTTCTAACCACATGCTTTACTTTTCCTCCTTCTTGCATGGTAAGGTCGTTCCTACTTCCTAGGCCTTTGCCCAACATTCTTGTTCAGTTGTTCAGACACTTGTGGTGTAACTGTGAACAACCTTAATGCATGGTGGAGGATGATGGAAGTGAATAAATATAGGGAGTAGACGAAATTAGTAAAAACAATTACGTGTATATTGAACAACAAATAATAGGTGAATGCATGTACTAGGGTACTGCCTACTAGCCTGCTAGAGGTGACCGGCCCTTTCACTCCTTTGGGACCAAAACATATGACAAATGCTCATAATTGGTGAGGTAATTCATTATTCTATGACTCAGAGGGTTACATTTAAAAAGATACTTAATTAAAGTATTTTTAATTGGGGGAAATTCAGGTAATGAAAGCGAGAACAATAATGAGAATCTAAAATCATTTTCTCCTCTTTTCTTTGTATGATTCTCACAATATTTGTCAATTATAAAAGTAATGAAAAAAGTGATTATACTCAATATATAGCTATCAAATAATTCCTTTTATTTAAAGAATGCCGTTTAAATTAATTTCACGTATATATATTAAGGGCATTTTTGTGTTAAATGATTTTTCATTGTGTCTACTCTTTTTGAAATTCTCTCTCTCTCTCACACACTTAGTAAAGTACTTGTAGAACTTTCAATGTTTTTTTTATATAGCGCGAGAACCCACAACCGCTATCCTTTGGTGCGCACTGGATAAACTACCACACCCCCATAACCATAGCGGGCAAAGAGTCACAAGGAGATTAGCCACCTGAAGCTAACCGGCTCAATGTACTCGGGAGGGAAGAGAGGTGGGGGTGGAAACACTCTCACTCTCTTTGACTAAGGGACCTATTATACGCTATCTATGGCCTCAAACTTAATCATAACAAGAGCCCAAAGAGCAAATAAGGTATGTAAGCAAACGCTACTACTCAGACTCGAACTGATTACCAAAGGATAGAAGAGTGTCCTCTTTACCAACTGAGCCACCCAATTGCATTGATAAAATTTATTATTGTTGATGAGAACTTCGCAAGAAAACAATTAGAATGTCGTCCTTTTTACAAACTAAGAATTATTATAAAATATCAGTCTTTAGAAATAAGAGGAAATATAAATATGTTAGTTGCATTCAAAGTCATTAATTTTACTTAACTTCATGGATAGTGGAAAATTGACAAGTCTATGCTAGTACTTCGAATTCCTAAACATGAAGGGAAAAGGTAGACAAATTAACCATAAAAATATTCCTATTTGTCAGTGGCCTAGCCAAAAATAGATCAATTGAAAATTGACGTGGGCCTATAAAGGACACACTAGAATCCGTACTCCACGAGGACGACAGAAGGATCTTTCCCTCAGGCGGGTCAGCCCCCAAATCACGAATACAAATTACTTCTACGATATCTTTTTCTGTTTCCTTTTGCTTTTCAAAGTAAATCCATTGTAGACTTGTAGTGCTAATTTAAACTCCATCTTCAAGATTTGAGCTTGACAATCCTGTAGTGTTGTATGGGACCAGTTTGAAACCGGCAAGGTTCATACTACATGCCTTTAAAAATACTCCATAATAATTTAGAGACGTGACCTATATTAGCATTGCGCGTATAACGGTGGTCCGACCTTGGTATAAGACCAGTTTCAGCCTCGCAAAAGTGGCTCATGTCGAGCTTGAACTGTGGTGGCCAACTCTGTCTCATATTGTATATGACACAATTGGGAAAAGAAACACATTATACACTAAACAAATATATAAACTCCAAAATATAACCTTATACTAAAGTTGAACACCAATAATAAATGAGTATATAAGTGTAAACTACATCATTTTATGTGTGACTTACTTCCTTTGAGAAAAATAACATTGTTATTTGAAGATTGGCTCAACAAGTAAGCTGATGGACTACAAAATCTACAAAGTCTTAATAAGTTATGAGTGCATATGACCCCATACCTTCTAGTCTTCTACTACTGAGGAAGTATGGTGTCAAGTACTAAGCTACAGAGTGTTTAAAAAAAAAAAAAGTACTTTAGGGCTCGTTTGGTATCAGTGTTGGTTTTCAGTTTTCAGTTTTTTTGAAAACCAATATCCAGTTTTTGAAAACCAGAAAAAGTGGTTTGCAATTTTAGTTGTCAGTTTTCATTTTTGATATAACATTTATACAAACAACTGAT
>CAAKMY010036278.1:0-22380 GCA_901111285.1 Corrigiola litoralis
GGTACCACATGAATTTTCCGTAATATATATAATGAAAGATTATGTATGCTCTCTTTTGTCATGTCATTGGCTTATCCAACCTAATTTATCAAACACATTACATAAGTAACTGAGTAAAAGTTTACCAAATATAATAGTTACGATATAACAAATTTCACCTGCTTAATTGGGAGACACACTAACTGAGTAAAAATATACAAAAAATTATTATTTAACTATCCCATATATTCGATCTTTCCTTCATCCTAATTTTATCTTATTACTCTTCTCAGAAACATTCTATTTTAGTGCTAAAAATAGACGGCCCAATAGTCCCAACAACAACTCAAAACACTTCCATACCCCACAACAAACTCCTTCCATCCTCTCTCCCTACACCAAACAGCGCCCCCCTCCCTTACCCCACAATAGCCCCCTCCTTGCGAAACTGCCCCGCCCCACCCCTACGCCGCACATACCGCCCTACTCCCCCAACATCATAAACCACTGGAAAACAACCATAAACCACCTCCCTACCTACAAAAACTACCCCTCTACCCACAAAGCCACCCGCTAGTACGGAAACTACTCCGAAAACCACCCAAAAAAACCCACGAAAACTACCCCTATCTACGAAAACTACCCTCACACCCATGAAAACTCCTCCTCCCCTATCCGGAACAACTCCTTTTCCCTCACCACGTCATCGCTCCCTACAACATCCCCACCCTCGCACTTCGCCCCCACTCCTTCCCCTACCTCGCGTAACTTCACCACAACCCCAAAGCAACCCCCCCTCCCCTTCCACCCCTACCCCACAGCACCCCCGCCGCAAGCCACACCCAAAAACCCACGACAACCACCTCACTCACCCCACCACGAAAACTCCCCCCTAACCATAAAAAACCACCCCTCATTGTCATGAAACCACCCTCCAACCCCCGCAAACCACCCCCAACACCCGCAAACTACCCTCCAACCTGCTTAAACTACCCCACAAACGCCGTAAACCACCCCCAACCCCCGCAAACTAGCCCCCTACCCTCGCAAACTAACACCCAGCCCACACAAACACCTCACAACCCCGCAAACTACTCCCAACCCCCTTAAACCACCCATAACACACGCAAAACACATTCCGACCCACTTAAACTACTTCCCAACCCACGAAAAACACCCTCCGCCCGTCGAAAATCACCCTAGAGTCGTGGGTCGTGTTGTAGATGGATGGGTTAATCACGCCGTCATTTGGGGTACGGTGGTCGGTGGGTGCGTGAGTTATGGTGTGGGTTTGTGGATTGTAGAGGGGTGCGTGGGTCAAGGGAAGGCGACGACGACATAGAGGGGTAGAGAAGGAAGTAGCGGCAAGGGATGAGGGAGATAGTGGGTGGCGACATTAAGGAGGGGGATGGTGGATGGTGTGCGGCAAGGGGAGGGGGAGAAGTTTAGGTGTTTCTGAAATAATTAAAAATGATTTGGGTGGTACTAGTAGGTTACAAATGAAGTGGGTAGGGGGATGGTTTTGCTTGATATGGGCTGTTTTTCTGGGCTTGAAGTCCTGTCTATTGGAGAAATAGTGAAAAAGTAGAAGTGATGACTTCGGGGACCAAACCTACTTCGTGGCACATTTATTGATCGGCGCTAGTCATAAATTAAAAGGTCCGAGAATACTTTGAGCATGGTAAATAAATTCATGAACAACCTTTAGATTGAAATCAATGAAAGACACTATTGATCAATTGGATGTAAACAAGTTAAGAAAGGAAGAGATTGTTCGTTACAAAATAAAAATTTCAAGGGGGTTAGAACATACCGACATGACTAGAGTAAAATAGTAAAAGGTTTAATAAGTAGTAAAAGAACACCGTACATAGTGGATTTAGAATCACTATAAGTAGATCCCTTTGATATGCATTGCATCTTATGAAAAGCCTATACTCATCGGCGAAAAACGGAAGCGATTTAGAGACCACTAAGAATCGACTCTTATACCATGACAAATTTAGTATGGAGAGAGAGAGAATGGTAGAAGAGAATATGATGACTTGGTTGTTATTGATGTAGGGAAAATTCTTTATATATATAGGATACAAAATACGATAGTAGACCTTAGAAAATACTCTATTCGAGTAAACCAGATGACAAATAATCTTCTCAACTAATCTTGATAACAACATAATATTTATTTTATCTCTGGTATACCATATTTTATCTTTTCTAATATTTTAATGAATATACCAATTACATTACAAGGTGAATTTTGTGGATTGAAAACTTTGATTCTAAAAGAAATTTAGTATGCTTATTATGTCATTATTTGCACACCAACTTTTGCTAATATTTGAACAAGGTTGACCCAATGGTTGGGAGCTCAACCTGGGGTTGTCCAAGGTTTGAATCCTCATATATTCATCCAACAACATTAGTTGATCCAATGTACAAAAAAAAAAAAAAAAAAAGCTTCAGGTAATCCTTGTAGCTACGACTAAATAACATATTAACATAGTATGCTTTTTTGATTTAGTTTCTGACAATAATACAGAAATTGTCATGACACTCACAAGTTTAGAGCCACGTGATGCCGTTTTAAAAACAAAGAGCCATGAGAGACAAAAGGACACATTGCCCCTTTCTAATTAGTTCCTAAAAACTAAGTGCACAAGTAAAAGAAAAAAGGGATATTCGAACTTGTGTCCTTGGACTTTGCAAATTGTACCCAATTGCTAAACCAGATTCCAATTGGCATCCTTTACTTTATTATAATGATATAAACAATTATCAAACATGGATAAAATCGAAAAGGTATGAATTATTATATATATAAAAAAATGTCAAGAGAGATAAAAGGTGGATCATATTTACATGCCACTTGTCTCAATTTGAGTGGCTCCCTTAATTATATTCATTGTAACAATTCCTATTTAAAATTTACAAATGTAGGAATTGAACTCCATAGGAGTTGTCGATCAACGGGGGAGTCTAAATAAGTCAATTCCTCCATTTGTGGAAATTGAAAATTTAAAATTTCCATGAATTTAAAATTTCCATTATTTTGATTAATCAAACAACTTAACTTTTTTAATAAGAATTTGGAGGTTTGCAGTAACTGTAGCAGAGAAGTATGACTCTCTTAACTACAATCTTCACAAGAAACTGGGATGATTCTCTGCTCTGAGCCCATCTTTTGTCTTCAACACCAAAACAGAACTTAGAAGGCCGGCCGAAAAAGAGTACCGTCTACACAAGCAATTTCACTATAAACTCTTGCGTTGCTTATAGTTTTTATTTTCACACAATGATGACAACATACAAATCACAAACTAAGCAAGGAAATCAAACTAAGGAGGCTTCTCATAGGTATTCTGCTCCCTGAACTCAGAAATGGCGCTTCTTATCATGTCAGCGACATGAGGTTGCACAAACAGGTGTGTGCTATCCAGGACACGGATTATAAATTTCTGGTTATTAGGTAGTGAAGCATTATAATTGATGATAAACTGAGCCATAGGTACATCACTGCAAGAAAGAAAGAAAAAGTGAGGTTCCTGTACAGTGAAATAACAAGCAATTCGCAAAAGCAAATAAGGCTAACATTCATATGCATGCAGATATCGCGGCTGTTGCTCAACTTAAACAAAGGTCATATATACCAAAATGTGAGGGGATAAGGCAGATGCACTGCAACCATAAGTCAAATACAACATCTTATCTAACAAGACAACTACTGAAGAGCAAGTCAGCAGAAGAAACGACAAACAGATCTTCCTGACTAAACATATAAAGAGTCTAAACGATGATTTAACTCCACAACTCAAGCTAGATTGTTACCCTTCCTGCAGATTAAGGGTTGCTAAATAAAAAAATGCATAATAGAAGAAAAGAGAAGATGGCATAAAAGATGTTCTCAATTTAATGATGCTAGAATGATACTAGATGCGAAAGACAGTGTGATATGGAATCGGTAATGTGGAGATATCAACAAACCAAAAGTAAAATACCAGGAAATGAAGAGTCCTTTTGTGGCATTCACCATAGCATCTGAGTAATAGCACAAGCTTGACCTGAAGTAGAGGTAATTAAAAAAAATCGACGGGTAATACAATCAATCAAGTAAAGCATCTTATTACCACATATAAGAGCACTCGATTGAGCACATACAACAGAGAAGATAACAATGTATAGCAGAACAAATTCTGGTTGTTCAAGACAGAATTCATGGTGAATGCAAGACCGCCCCTGTATTACAAGCCAAAAATCAAAAAGAGAAAGAAAAACTTTACGGTTCTTCTCGGAACAGCCTTCGTACTAGTTTATAGACTACTAATTTCGACCTCCCCAGCAGAACCAGAACTTTCACTGGGTTGTTGACATGTTGTTGTACATTGGTTGCCCTATTTAATAGACTACTAGAGGGTACTTGAAGAGTTCTCAAACATTATAGTTGAATATTTCGCCTAAAAGATAAATCTGAGTACCATTCCAATATATTTGAATTCTTAGGGATGTAATTTACTGGCAGGCAAGGCAAAAAACCTAAAGTTTGCAGCTTATTGAAATGTTACAACTTCATTGAAGGGAGAGCCATTTTGTCGATGGAGGAGAGAATTTGTAGTTCAGTCGGACAGGTTAGATGACCGATAAAGAGCATGAATGCATCTTTTTACCATAATAAAGTAAACAGATAAGCCCCTAATGAAGCATCCCTCAGTCAGCCCTATATATATAACCAGATAAGCCTCCTATATATATAACCAGTCAGCCCTCAACAAATAAAGGTCACTCACTCTCCTTAAGACTTTGTTTGGGGGCAGGTGTTTTTCTAGATTCTCATTTGAGTTTTTTTAGCCCTCAAAAGACTAGAAACAAGCGAAAACGAACAAGCTATATCAGAAATTCATGCTTGATCTTCAGTTGTGAATATGTGAAAATAGTCTTCTTTTGGGACCTTCACTGCACATAGCTTAATCCAATACGCCATACTGTATCCTTATCCTAGTGCATCAATCAAGCAACTCTAATAAACGCTAATAGATACTTTTGCACAAGTTCAGACCTATCTCCACAAGAACAAAATTTCTTTATAAATGTACAAGACACGCAGAAAAGCTGTTTGACCACGCTTTATAACCCCTCCTCTGTGGTTGATATATAACTAGTTCAGTCCCAGCTTCTCTTCCTTTCTCATGTCACTCAAACAAGATATTGACTCCAACTACAGTGCAAAATCCCTCCAACATCTTCAAGTGCCAATTTAAAAGTCTACGATCCCATAGCATGCTACAACTAACATAAGTAACACTTCTAAACAATCACCGAAAGCAGCCATCACAATGAACATCATTGTACAGCTTGATCCATGTCATGTCAGAATATAGATTCAACTACAATATTGCATTTTTTACCATGAAAGAGAACGATTCTCAGTATTTCTCTCGAACTCTCACACGGTAGAATTCAAAACAAAATTTCGAGTCCAATAACAGTGTAAGAATCAAATATCCATGAACTTCAATTTTATGCTTATAACTACATAAACATGCTGCTACTGCCAACCCCACAAACAACCACTAAAATCAGCCTTCACAATCTACGTAATGATAAAACTTGATCCATCCTTAGTTCCTTACTATACACGTCAAAGATTTATCAAAAGCCTATAAAATGTATCTTCTCATGTCTTCCTCTCCGAAGCAATTATTACATTCCTATACATGACTTCAACCGTCCTTCACATACGAGCGCGGCTCACAGTACTCCTCAAACACGCTCTGACATGGTAGAGTGTAAAAGTAATCTTTCTGATATCAGTAATCATCCCTTCTTTCCCCTATCAATTCATCTCAAAGTAGAAAAGTTAACATATGATAAATTGATTGTACTCGAAACTTGGTTTATATTAGACTTAAACATATGAATATTAACTTAAAAGTAAACGTGGTCACAAAATTGGGTAATCACATTTCAATAACATTATGATAATTTAAGACCGTCTAATTTCAAGTTAAAATTGGACGGTCTCAGACAAGACTTTCTGTTAAATATATCATCGGCTTCTTAATTGTCGACGACTCATCGACGAGTAGCACGGTAGAAAAAATCAATTTGTCTATCAATCAAGGGTCTCAATAGTAGATAACATATTATTTTACTAGTAAAATCGACGATTAATGTGCAATCCATATAGAAGGGCAACGATTAATGTACAAGTAGACAGAGCCATGCTGACCCGACAAAGGGACATAATCTCTAATTTGACTTGGGCTTGCACGAAGCTTACTATAATTTAGCTTGCAGGAGTTCGTCGACTTTTATCATACAGTATTAATTTACAACAATAAAATTTCTAACAATAATAAAATTCACCAAGAAAAACATTAAAAATGAATTAATCATCACATTAACTGAACTTGGAAAAAAACATACCAGATAAATCCACTTGTTAGTGAGAGTGAAAATGAGGGCCTTGAAGAGTTAAGAGAGAAAATGAGAAGTAAATAAAATGCAGCATATATATAGGTGTGTGAGAAATAATGTCCAAACTTGAAGGGTAGTTTTGTCTTTTCAGTTACTATACTATAAAACTCTATCTTTTTTGTTTTTTTCTGAGTTGGCATTTTATCACAGTTTGAGTGTCTTCCTATCTATGGTGGCAACAAGCTGCTTCTACTGATATCTAATATTTTGTTGTGGGGTAATTATCATTTTCCTTTTTTTTTTCCTATGCCCTTGTAATTATTTACTTAGAAAGTCTTGTATTTATGAGACCGTCGAATTTTAAGTTGATGTTTGACGAATTGACGGGTTTAGAATGGTCACTAGTCAAGTTAAAGTGGTCATTTTTATTATAGTGTGACCACGGCTTAGGTTATTAAGTTAGAATTAGACCGTTTCTTTTTAATAATTTTTGTTATATTAATTGTTTGTTGCTAATAACTTTTATGATTATTTTTCTGACATGGGTCCTTTTGTTTGTTTGTTTGTTTGTTTGTTTTAGGGGAAGATGACTCAATTTGTGGTTTCAACAAGTTTAATGCAAGCAACATTTTCCACCAATAATTATAACATTTTATCATATGGGTTTCCAAGGAATCCCAGTTTATGTGTTGACTATAATAATAAGTCATGTTTGTATCATGGAAATTTTGTCAAATTGAAGAGATATGGAGGTTTTTCATCTTCTTTACTAGGTAAGTATTATTTCTTTTCGAGTGGTTAGAATTATTGTTTAGTATGTTATTAATGGTTTTGTGTTATTTTTGATGTTGTGTTATGGTTTGGTTGATGGTAGGGTCCTTTGAGGGGATAAGCAATGCTGATGATGTGGGAAGCTCTTGTAAGGTAATATGATGTGATCTAACTGCTTTATTATTTGCCTAGATTTCTGCTGCATTTGATGATTGGGATTGCGTTTCGACTTTCATGTTTGTTTTATATATGTGAATGATAGCTAGTTGTATATTGTGAATCATATGCAATGTCATGGATTTAGAAAACTGACAGTTTTTTGTTAGTATACATTGGTCGATTGGTCGATTTCATTCTAGCTTCATAATGAAACGGGTATCATTTGAATATTATAGGACAGTTAAGATGTTTAGTAAGGTTGAAATTTTATCAATTAACATTGTGTTCATAGCCATGCTAATTGAGTAGTTGCATTTGTGACAAGCTTGAGTAGACTTCATTGCAGAAGAGGGAAAGAGTGAAGCTAGGGTAAAACTTTCCGCAATTAACTAGTATTTATAAGGGCTAAAACTCTATTGATAAGGATGACTGTAAAGTTGCGAGCATATCAAGTAGGAGAAGAAGGAAAGAGTTATCAGAACTTACAAATTTTGTATGAAGTCTGCTAGAAAAACTTGTGGTAAAATACCTCACATGGATGCAAGCAGACTCCTCTCACATATTTATGCCATTTATTTACTTGAAGATTTCTATCAGTGCTTTTCTTAGCGGAAACAGAAAGGCTATGTTTGAATGGGGCAGACTTTTCTACCCTTTATGCTAAACATCAATACATAGACAGTGCTTTTGATTGTACTCCTATGAACTCTGTTCCTCATATTAGACCTGAAATTCATTCTTAAAAGTAAAAAGGCCCCTTAGTTCAATTCATTGTTTCACAAATTCGGACCATAATACTTAATTCTCCATTAAACCTGTATACTTCCGCAGGTTGTGAGCCTGGCTACCAATTATGTAATTTTTCTGGAACTAAATAGGAAGGACGTATTAATACTAGTCAGATTACTGGGATGTAATAGGATGGAGTTTCTTGTTTATATCAGAAAATGGTTTCCCTATGTCTTCTTCCTTATCGAGCATAGGCCTTACAGTGAATATGTAGGCCTGATTTCTGATAGCCGCCTCGCATAATGTAAATTCTATGGTTCCGCTTTGTAGAAGCTTAGTAGAAATCTTCTTGGGTTGACATTAATGATAGGGCCTAGTCAAACTCTCGTCACAGGCTTTATGTACTTAGTGGCTTTCTTTGTGTCATAATTGAACATCTGACTTTCTTTTTTAGATCCCTTGCTTGTTGTCAGACCTAGGTTGCCATCAACTACAGCCTTCATCTAGGGTAGTCTTGCACCAAGATATGTACTTCTTTCTACTGTAGGGTTGTTCAATCTCCCTTGTTTTTACCTTTCTATATCAATAAAACATCCAAATTCATAAGCGCCATCCAAGTTCCTGACAACGAATACTCGCTGATAGGAGTTTCTAATATGAATATTCTAAGAAGATTGTGACATTTCATTGGTAATTTTTTGTATATATCCAGGTTACCTAGCCCGATTGAATTAAATTTTATTTTACAACAGCGTTGCATCTATATACTTCAATGCCTTTAATTTGATGCCTTTGCGTGATTCTAAATCATATTCTGTACTTAGGCCAAAGTTTTTGACAGGGAGGAAGTCTTTCCACCCATACAAACTCTTCGAAGATTTCCCATTAAGGAGCTTTTCTCAAAGGTGGTCATGGTCAGATTTGATTCTTCCATCTTGCTTCAGCAGAAGCGGGACCATCAGAATTCAATTAATTCCAGCGCTTTCTTCACCATTAAGTATCTATATAAAGCCGGAGCAAAGGTAGTCTTGATGAGCAGCTGGACTGTCAAGCGCAATGCAAAAGTTCTCTCCAAGGAAGCTGTTGCAGGTTTAGTAGAAGAATAGTTCTCCCTTGTTGATCTTGTCTCCTGTAGCTGGTTCAAGATATAATAGGTTGCTTTAATTCTTCAGAATTGGCTAATTATGGCAAATGATGGAAGGAGACGGGGTCTAGTCATTATTTTTTCTATGATTTTAGGGAACCCTGATCCTGTTGATTTTCTTGTGCTGTCATATCTAAGACAGTTTATTGGTTGGTGTAACTGCTGTCCATGTACTTTTCTTGCTGTAAGTATCCCTTTTTTTCAAATGCCATCGGATTCTGAAGTGAATTGTCCTGTCTCGGCTTAGCAAAAAAAAAAAAAAATTAATTTGCTGCAGAAGTTCCATAAATCTGAGGGCTGAGGGAACACTGGATCATGGTACTGGCAGTGGCTGGCTAGTCCAATCGCTTAGTTGCAGACTTATTGCCACACTGATCAGAAAATGGACTCTTTTACTTGTTACCCATTTCATGATCTGTCCACCAAGATAATTTGTAATTTGACTTCTTCTGAGTTCCTCTAATAACTCCCTCTCTTTATATTAGTTAGTTCCTTTAACTTTTGTGTGATCCGTTTCAGAACCAGCGTACACAAATCTTAATCCTTATTCTGTAGTTACTTGTGTTTATAGAGTCGACCCTGAAACCTTTGACGTCACTATGCAATCCGTATTCCAGTTGTTACCGCCATAATTTTGGGGAATAGATACTAATGTATTTGAGATATCTGTTTTTGCAGAATTCCTTGCATCAGTTCTCCAACTAAAAGTTGTTGCTGGTAATTACATATGCGTACATCAGAAGCCAATATTGGAGCAATTTGAGCAAGCAGACGTCATCCTACTTGAAAATCTTTCCAAATGCAAACAAGATCTTGCCAATGACTCAGAATTTTCTAGCAGATTAGCATCCGGGGTTGACATATATGTCAATGATGCATTCTCAACCATTCACAAAATTCTTGCTTCAACTGTTGGGGTGACTCGATACTGTAGTGCCTGTCTTGCTGGTTTTTATTTTGAAGAATGCCTGGACAAATTGAAGAAAATTCCAGAATGCAGCAGGAGTTCCTGTGTTGCAGTGGTATGCCCTAGGTGCTGTTTCGCGCACTATGTCTTAGTCTTTTTATGCAGGCGACATATTACAGTTTCTCCTTGAAGGAAATTATTCTTTGGCAAGTCAATGGATCATTAATGTTTCATAATCTTCTATAGGTAGGAGGCGGAAATATTACAGATAAAGCACTAGCCTTGCGTTTTCTAGCTACTAATTGTGATGGTCTAGTTTTCGTGGGGAAGATAGCATTTCAAATAATGCATGCCCTGGGAATACCTGTTCCCCTGAATATGGTTGAACAAGAAGGCATCAAGGAGGCTCTAGAAATAGTGAAATTTGCCAAAAACAAAAGCATACCTATTCTACTGCCAAGTGATTTCTGGTGCAAGCACGGTCACTTAGATATTCCCTTGGAAACATTTTACACACCAGAAATCTTGGATGGTAAGAATCTCCTTCTATGGTTTAGATCATGTTTATGTGTCAATGTTTTTTTTTTTTTCCGAAAAATTAGCTTATTGATGGATGTCTTTTTAAGCCTTATCCCTCGACGATGTCGTGACTGTTCAATGAATTGTAGATCCTTGAAGAATATGCTGTAGATGTCCCATCTCTCTCACTTATTTATTTTGTTTTTCTGAAGGGTCTTGTGGTTACTTCTTCATGCTTTTACAATTTATATGATCTTTTGATTCAAAATACAATGTGATTTCTCTGCATTGAACTCTGTGGGGCGTTTTCTAAGTCAGTTTCTTGGAGCTTCATTTAGTGAACCAACTTGATGTATTCAGAGATCTAGTTATCAGTTATTTTCAAAGAAGAGGTCTAAAGGTACCTCCTGTGTTTTACAATATAAAAATAAGGCATAGTGGCGGCATGGTCCTCATGGGCTGTTTTTGTAAACAAGCAAACAAAACCAGCACCTAAATCCTACATAGGAAGTTCTGCAAGTAAGTTACGAAGAAGAGTGAAAGCAATTAGATACCGAAATAACCTAAATATTTTGAATGTAAAACTGGAAGACTGCAACTCTGAGCAAGCTTTAGTCTGGTGTAAGGAGTGATGCTATGTTTTGAAATTTGGATATCTATGTGGGTGGTGTAGATTGGCCTGGATAAGGACTTTCAATGAAATAAGTAGGATGTTTTAATGGAGGTCACGCTGGATGGGGAGTCATATGGCCACTGAGGATGTGTGGCTCTGTGGACTGTGGTGCGAGTGTCATTGTTGGTTCTACAGAAGATTGAAACTTAATAATATCAACATTTAGTGACAACGATGGTGTACCTTGCTTGGCTTTGATGCTAGTCTAAGGGGCTTGTTTTGGGGTCATTTTTTAACACAGTAAATTGTGATTGGCTAACTCCTTTTGTTGATTGATTTAATTTTTCTGGCGGCTACTTTTCTCTGATGAAGTATTTTCTTTGTCCCTCGGTTTTTTTTGTACATGGATTTAGGACATGTAAGAGAATAACGTGGTTTACCCACCAGTCACATGGGAAACTTTGTTCACAATAAGAAGGGCAAAACTTACCAAATATGGAAATCTAAACAGGCGACAGGAACTCCCCAAAATGGAATATGTAAACAACCAAGAGGAATGGAAGGAGAATGTCTTTTCTTTTGATTTTTTTATAAAATGTCTTTGATCTTTTAAAGGAAAAAGACAATGTTACATTCAGAAGGCTGCTCACTGTATGTTCTTTAGTAATTAGTACCTAGTAATCACAATAGTTGAGGCTTTGGTATTTAGTATCTGTGCAACTGTGCATTGAGTTTCACTGGTGTCTGGCGACAGATACACAAAACTAACGGGATCTAAATTATTCATGTTCCTCTTTGCATTGACATGTACTTCTTGTGTGCATGTGGCTACTTCACTCGACATACCTATTTCACTTATGTGTATTGCATCATCTGTGAGGGGAGACCCAATGCTGTAATAGCACAGACCTTAACTATTTGGCTTATCGGGCCGTCAATTCAGGTTATATATATCAGCTGAGCATGATTTGGACCAATTACGGCAACTTTATATTCTTCGTGTCTTTTTTTTTTTTTTTGGGGGGGGGGGGGATTTGAAACTTATCATAGGCTTCCCATTACTTGATCAATTATACTCAACTTCATTAGATACCACATTTTTAATGATAAGTTTATCTTCCTGCATAGGTAGGCTATGGGAGATTCTAGAAATGGGGTTGCTGCTAGGATGAAGAATAAGGTTGAAGCTCTTTCTTGGTTCTTTTCTTTTTCTATGCTTCTTTTCGTATTGTCTAAGGAAACAGTGAATTTCTACTGTTTGTGGACCTTGTTTTTAATCAGTTGGGCATCATGGGTAGGACGCAAGTGTCATTTTCAAGTTAGATTTTCAGAAGTCAATTATAGAGTGTACTTCTTAGGAAAAGTACGGAGAACAAAGGTGGTCCTTTGGTGTTCATGCATAAATCTGATCACCGTCAGCAGCGACCTTCATTGTCATTGCTTGCTTTTTGTCTGAAAGTTTTTTTTTTTTACACAGACCCCCGCCCCCCCTCTCTGTCACTCACTCACTCACACAGCCACACACAAACACACAGTTTAGGAGTTAAAATCATTTTTTGTCCTCACATTCTTTTGTAACGTTTATCATTTAGGTTGGGAGCCTGTTGATCTTGGCCCAAGTTCATTCATAGAGATTGCCTCCTTTCTTTCAGGACGTAAGGTGAGGTGCAATGCTTAATGCCTCTTGATGATGCAAATTTTCACTGGTGCGATTCACATACTCTTATTTCCATGTATCTTTTCTCCACAACACTTTCTAATTTGAAAGGCAAAAAATTATGAAACACATTTTTCGTTAAATGAAATGTGTCCTGCAAGCTCCATATTGCCATGTTTTGGGTACTTTTCCTCAGTTCAGAAAATGCAATCAGCTTCTCTACAATCACACTTATTATTTTTTTTTTTTTCTTGCTCTATGTTCTCTTGTCAATGATTATGCATAGTTTGCCAGACCCAAGTGCTTATGGTCCTACTTCACTCTTTAGTGATTCACTATCATATCTCTTGCATACCATCAAAGTATTATGGTCTATGGATGTTGGAAGAGATGGGACAATTTATGTTATTGTAGGAATGCGTTAGATTGCTTATAGAAGGAAGAGTACGTATTGGCATGAATTCTATACTTTTGAGTTCCTAGTTCATCGTTTGGGTCTAACATGTACAAAAAGTATTGGTGGACCATGTCCTACCAAGTATTTGAGGTATTATAAATTTACCCATTTCTTCTTCTACGGCGGATATTGCAAGCTGATTATGAGATTGCACATAAGCATATTATGTGCTTAATCTTGATTTAAAAGAAAACTTATGAACAACTAGTGAAAGCTTTCCATAAGTTCAAAATGAGAAATATGCTTGAAACTTAAAGGAGAAGAAACTCGACGGAAGCGCAAATAGAAGTGTGAGCGTAGAAAACAGAGAGAGCAAATAAAAGCTGACAAAGCAAGTTTTTCAAGATTAGAAGCAAAGTTAGAATCTTGGAAGTCAGCTTTAAGAACTTCTAATCTGGGACCTATCACGCTGGAGATAAAAGAAGAGGATGAGATCACCAAACCAGCTTGCAAATGAACACACTACTTCTGAACTGCATGATATAGAAACTGTACAGGCTGCCCTTGTTGCCGTCAAAGGAGTTGTTCAGGAGGACAATGAAGCTGTACTGTACGTGAACAGAGTTTTACCTGTTAATTAGGAGTTTAATCTGCAATGGATTTTTTTTCTTTTTCTTTTTGAAGCTACATTTTAATCAGCAAACATAGTCAAAAGTCCAACTTCTCAGCTGCCTCCCAAGGATTTCATTGTTCCACTTTCTTCTGAATATCCCCCGCCAATAGTTTCATTAGTTTAGCGTGCATGGTGGTGCTGCCACAAATTTCCTCTTCATCGCCTCATTGTTGCAAGGCTACTGATTCTTCCTCACTTATAAAACTCGGTGGTCCTCCTTTTTTTTCTGTTGAAGAGGGAGACGTTAAAATGTTGCGAAAAGATAGGTAGAAAATCTACAGCATTTTTTATTATTTTGGGAGTGTTACATTTTGTTATATTCATGACTTGCTTTAAGGGGAATTTAGGAAATTAGTAGATATTAGTTTATCAGAATATTGCCCTAATGAAACTAAAATTCTGGTTATATTACTTTATCGGAATATTGTTCTTAGGAAACTAGACCGAAAACTAGTGTGTTTATGTGTCTTGTGTCAGAGGATGAATTTTAACTCTTCAGTTATTTTAGTTGAGCTGAAACAAGATTGAATATCTGTTTTTATTTCTTGGCCTCTGTAATTTCTTCTGACCTCCCTACTTCACTGACGAATATTCAAGGAACTGACCTTGGTGGTTTAGTGAAGGGGATGGCTGGTGGTTCATGATTCACCTGATGGGGACTTGGGAGTGAGGGTATACATGGTGTGGCTAGAAGTATGCATTAGGAGGGAGGACAAATTCAGGCTAATCCTTGTGATTCTTCCAGTAACTCAGCTAGTTCTTCATTAAGGAGCAGTGCAGAAGGCCACCATGTCTAAAGTAGTTCTGTTAGGGTCATGCTCTGATTCCGAAAATGGTTATGCCTCTCTCAATGGAAAAAGGTTCTCTCGAGACTTTCTTTAAAGACAAAATCAACTTAGACATTCAGATAGAAACGCATTCGGTTGACTTACATGATACTCAAATATTAATTGGGAATGAAGGTAACCTAACCCCAGCTAGTGATGTAACACTAAGAGGGATGGTGGGGATGGTATTCTGCCCATCGCAATATTCAGCCTTATGTCTTGCATTTTTGGTAGTAAGGTGGCTGATCTATGTGTTCAAGATCTTCTTCTAGTGCAGAGTAAGATGAGTTGAGTTTTCACAGGGAAAAGCGTAGAGCACTATGCGAAGTGTATTCAAGAAAAAATATTGGAATAAAGAATTAGAGAACTTGTAGTTCTAACTTGAGGTCAAGCTTAATTTTTATATGTCTTCTCAAGTATAAAAGTTAGTATGAAAGTAATTTTTCATACAAATCTACTTATATAAGTTTCTAAGATTTAAATGAAGTATATTTCGAACTTTATTGATAGTCAAAGATTCTCCTCGAAATAGGAGAACATCTGGTAAAAAATATCATGGTCAGTAGAGGAGAATTTGTGTCCGGCAACAAAAATTGGGTGCCACAATCGTCTAGAATAAGCACTAATGTGTCTCAACCAAAAAGTGTCTGGAATAAGCATTTGTGTGCCTCTGAATAACGATATCTCGAATAAGCACTTGTGTGTCTCAAAATAACAAAAATAGTTTAGAATAAACATGTTTGGAATAAACATTTTCTCGTCTCAGAATAACGAAAAATAGACAAATCTGGAATAAGAAAAAATAGTTTAGAATAAACATGTATAGAATTAACACTTTTGTGTTTGAGAAAAAACAAAAGTTGTCTAGAATAAGTGTTGCACTCAAAAACCTGGTGCGGCTGCCGGATACAAAAGTATGGCTAGTTAGTATGAATTATGAGGGATGAAGTGTTAGGAAAGGCTTACTCAATAGAAATTAATTCTCAGTCTTACTATCGACTTTGTTAATTTCTTATTCTCTTTTTGCATTTCTACTCTCCTGTTAATAATTTTTTTTTTTACTAATACATAAAAAGCTAAATAAGTATTTTAGTTATATTATATCTTTGGATTACTTTCCTACTTTATAAGTTGATTTTAGGCTACACATTTAGATGTTGTCACTATTGAGTTGTTGGAGTGCAGTAAAGTAACATGCGTTTTAGTATGGATAGTTCTCCATCACTAAGTTCTTGTGATATGTATGGGTCTACTTACCTATTTCAAAAAAGAAAAAAATGTTTATGGGTCAACTTGATTTCTTGTTCTTAGTGGGGACGACATAATTGAGAGAGTCAAAGATAACGAGATTTCTTATAGCATGCTCATGATGGATGTGTCGAGTTGTAGAAACGATAAAACTACCTGCATTAGATGTTAAAGTGGGGAATTCTTTGTCTTATTTTGTTTGCCTACTTGTTGTTGCTTGTGACATGAGAATGAAAGATCTATAGATAAAACTATTGTCTTTTGTACTTGGGCCCTCTCACTTTGGCGGTTACCCTTACTTTTGTTTGTTCGTGTGTAATAGATTAAGACTCATAAATGCTCTTAGTAATCGTATAAATATTTGAGAATTCTTGCTAAGAGCAACAATTATCCACAGAGTAAAATTTGTGGAAGAACCATGTGATTTTGTGCTACAGACTTGTTCCCTATGGTCTAGTGCTCTTTTTGTTTCCAATTTCTCAATAGTTTCTCTAGACTAATACGCTTGCTATAGTTTGCATAACAGTTTCACACGTTGAATTTATTAACAGTGAGTGTCACTTGGAAGAAAATTTATGTACCTTGTACGCCACATTATGGTCTTTCCATACAAAAGCCAAAGTTATTTACAAATGTGTCTGCACTGATTTGTTATCTCTCTATTTCCTTATTTTCTCCACTCTCAACTCCTAATTAGTGACTGTGAAGTGTTTTAATTTCAATAAAAACCATTTTATTAACATGTGATATATTTGTTGGAATTAAGTATTATATTTGAATTACTTCTTATATATTGCCTTTTCTTTTCAGAATATTATTTGGATAGGTCCTCTGAAGTTTAAAGATTCTGATGAGGGTACTGGTGGAGCATGTAAACTGGCCTTTATTCTTGATGAATTAGGCCAAAATGATTGTCATATAACAATCATTGGGCAAGCGGCATGTGAGGGTGTTAGTAGGATTTCAAGTTCTCCATCAGCATATGAATTGATTGAGCACGCATCTGTTGTCTGGGAATATCTTAAAGGAAGAAAAATTCCTGGTCTACTGGCGTTGGATCGAGTATGTCCTATTATTTTCAGAAACAACCATATTCTTTTTTTTGTTTATGAATGTTATATTAAGGTTGGACAGCTATATATATTAGCTGTACAGTGTAGTGGGTATGACCGTATCAGCACACTAGAAAGTTAAACTTTTTTCTTGGGTTAAATACTTAATATATGTTATTTGCATGCCTTGATGGGTCTACTCAGCAACGGATGGTGGGTCCACTTTCTAAATAGTATTCCGTACCAGCTTAGGCAGACAATTTGTAGCCCTTAAAAATTTTGGGTAGCTTTCCCAAGTTGTTTGAATGAGAACCAGTGACAGGTATCTGATTGGAGGGTTGGATTCCAATTCTAGCTGATTTCATAATCCATACATCACTTATCACTATTGGAATGACGGAGAATGTAATTTTAACAGTATTTGAGCCTTTGAGGTGCAGATTTTTTTTTAAAAAAAAGAAATACATATTTGTCTTCTGGTTCTCATCTCCTCAGCTGCTGTGACAGCAGATTCTATGATTTTGCCCGATATCGTTCAACTAAGATGAGCAGTTGTCTGCTAGGTACTGGTGATTAATAGTAGGAATAAGTTTCCCCTTATGGACTGCCTTAATTGATGGAGGCCACTTTGGCGCTGAATCGCTGATCCTTTCTTAAAGCATTCAGTCGATGTTTCAGTGATTTTACCTTGTTTGTTGATAAGATCCAAGAAAAATTATTGGAACTGTTGTGGAGGTGCTGAAAGCTTCTTAGTTAAATCATTTGCTTTTTAACCAGCTTGCAGGAAGTGCATTTTGCAACTGATCCAAAAGGGGACTAGCCACTCTGCTTATTTATGGGAACTGAAAAAGTTGTCCTTGAATCCTCTGCATGGGAAATTCTTATTTGGATCCTTCTTAATGTGGTAAGGCTAGAAGGAACCTTAGATTAGGAGTTTGAGAAAATTGAAATTTACAGAAGGTGGGTTAAGTATGTTGTCACGAAAAGTAAGCTGGTTAGTAGCTTTGTTGTAGAGGGCCATATATACAAGCTAGCAATGACAGGTTAAAAGCTTATGTGGAGTACTCAAAAATATAATCACTGTGGCTTGATGTCTTATAGTATATAACCTTTGATGTACGATATCGGTGACACAGGATCTTAAGGAATTCTGTACCCAAGGCAGGCTTTTAGCAGTATCAGTTTTATAGTCTTGTAGCAATTGCTCATCAATGTCATCTTTATGTAAATCGATGGCTTTCTAAGGCTGAAGCATTTCAGCTGATAACCTGTACATTGGCTTCTGTGGGATCATTGTAGTTCCCATTAGTCAGATAGAATGAACTTGTTCTACGTAAAGTGTGATTTGTTTGTAATGGAGCAAAATCATGGATGTTGGGCTGGTGAAGGATGCCACTAGACTACAACGAGAGATGAAGTTTTAAAGCCGCATTTTCTGACATACGATTATCTGACTGCTAAATGTCCTATGTTGTTAGTGGCTATTTGAATTTTACTTTTATCTTTTGCTTATTGTAAGTAGGCAGGTTATATCCCAGTTCAGTGACAAAAATGGTTGCTAGGCAGGGTGACCCACGTCTCTTATTGATATAATTCTTGTTCACATAGGCATTAAAGATTTCATGTAGGGAATATTAGGGCAGCTCAAAAACCCAGATCAATGACAAAATGGGTGGTAGGCAGGGTGACCCAACTTTCTCGCTCTAATGGTTACATATCTTATCCAAAGAGTTCTTTCACAAAAGTCTTTTACAGGTCTGTAAAAGATCTGTTCAGCAAGAGTTATTAGATCTATCAGCATCAGAAGTACATCTTTTCATCACCCGAGGAATAAATCAAACATAGATTGTTAGGTTTATTCAAGTTTGTAAGAACTGGTAATCTCAGAAGTGCTGCTATAAAAGATAGTTGATTACTTGTCTTCAAATAAGATTACACTAAATTGATCTCTTGAGGAGTGAAATTGACTGATATGCAAATCTGCAGGCATATGCATTTGAGATAGACTGGAACACTATTTACTTGGATCCTACTCAACCTCTAGCAGTTGATATTGGAAGTGGTAACTTTTTCTCTTCTGTTTTTTGCTTCTAATTTCCTTTGTGCTTATTGATTCTTCTTTTAGTGAAGTAGGATATTGTGCACTATCTATGTACACGTGTAATCTGTGATCTCCTTACTTACTAGAGCCATTCACTTCAACTTTATGCTTCTCAGATTCAACTATAGCTCACATAAATCAAATGACTCCTTAAAGTTGTTAATCTGTGTTTTCATTGAAGCAGGGCGATTGTAAGCAAGTCTTCAGATAATGGCACAACTTAGAAGTTAGAGACTGCCCTTGAGTTTCACGTAGTCGAGTTCAAGTGTCAATGTGGCTTCTTTTCTTACTCTGGTCTTACTCACTTCTGTTTCCAATGAATTTCAACCTAAGGCAGCCTTTCTATTCAACGCGAGACCACCTAATTCAAGGAAAGGCTAAGAGCTAGTAATAGTGTGAACCCTAGCGCAAATTTCCTCTCCGATATGCCCTAAACTCATTATCTATGTTACCTGGACTCAGCTACAAGTATCCGACAAGGGTACGTGTCGGAGTGTCAGACTGCAATACTTCTTCTTTTTTTTTTTAAGTTATAACTTTTTGGCTTGAGATGAAATGCCTGAATGTCACACCCATGTCGGAATTTTGAGTGTCCGACGCGGGTGTGTGATGTAAAATGGCGTGTCGGGGTTAGATAGATTACCATCATTTCAGCAAACATTTTGTAGTGATATGACCTGGAATGCAAATGTCCGGACATTTAATTCAAAATATGCATGATACCGGGACTCGGATCCACAGGTACGGGGCTCAGATTAAAAGATTTGCAGACTCGGATAAAAGGGGCGTTCTTTAGGAATTTCTCCTTCGTCTCTCTTGTCAGTCATGGCTCACATCTAATCCTTCATCTTTCCTCCTATCGTGGAAAGAATTGTTAGAATTAGGTGTTTCTATTCACATCTACTCTTCTTAATTGGATAGGCTATTGCGCACATGAAAAAGTATACGGGACCATATCTTGTCACTCACTGCTGACGCGTCTGCAATGTCGTAACCGACAGACACACGATATGCCACCCCCCTGGCCGTGTCCAGGTATCATAGGCGTAGAGTTTAGACCTTTGCAGCAAAACACAACTTACAACCATTGAAAATAAAGTGCCAACCGCCTAACAGATACTGCCTCATCAGATAAGTATTAAGCAAGCATCCTTCATCTCATTTTACTGTAATTCTATGCCACCAGGATCATGCCACCTCAACAATAAGACTTGTTTCAGCGAAGGAAGAGTGTGTGTGTATACTGTATGAGGGTTTTTATTTGAATGAGCTTCCATTGTCTTTGCCACTGTCTCTCTTGGTAGATATGGTTCATGAGGAGCAGAAGCACTTTTACGGAAAGATCTGCATGTAGAGTGGTTTTTCTATTACTACTCTGTATATAATCAAGAAGGTGTTTACATCTAAGGTTCTGACTAATTCTTGCAGCTGTAATAAAGGCGAGATACAACATCAATATAGAGTTTTGGTTTTGTTCATGTGTCGATCTGATCGTGTAGGCTGGGTTGTACTCACTTGTACTTGTACAATCTCCTTCACCTTGATATGCCTGTTTCTGCTTACAATTTCTTTTACCAAATTTCTTTATCTGGTCAAGTTAGAGGAGGCTCTGGTTCACAAGGGTTTGTTTATGGGATGGAGCTCTTTGATAATTAGGGTTTATCTCCTTCCTAGTGAAAACGTTATCTAGTTTGGTGACAACTAGGGTTTATCTCCTTTTACGTCATTTTATGCATTCTTTATGGTGAAGGCATTCACTATCTACAGTGATTTGTTTTCATATATCAAGAGGATTTCCCATTTTTTTGTGCCTTTTCTATCTTCGACAAAAAAAATATTTCTTATGTAACAACCCGATTTGTGTGGGAGAATATTGAATTACATTCTGACGAACGATTGGACTTGTGATTGCAGGAAATGGATTATTTTTACTAGGAATGGCTAAAATGCGGAAGGATTTGAATTTTCTTGGCTTGGAAATGAATGAAAAGGTTGTTTTCTACATTCCCCCCCCCCCCCCTGTTCCCTGACTGATATGTGTAGTTCATTTATTTGCTCACTGTTTTGCAAACATGTTCTGTTTTCAGCTGGTAGTACTTTGTCTGCAGTCTGCGCAACATTCAGGACTGAAAAACCTGTATGTATCAATGCTTTTAATGAGCAAGTTAAGATATTTGCCTGCCTTGTTAACAAAACTTCTGGTGAACTCAATGTTTATACACCACGTGCACACACACACGCACCTTCACGCGTGCTCGCACTAACACACATTCTCCATAGAGGCTAAATACTTGGAGTTAGACTTAAAAAACTCACACAGTTTTTTTGCTTAAATGTGGAGGAGTCCATCTTTTGTTACGTAAGACCAATGTGTGACAAGAATCGAGGAGCAGGGCTTGAGTCTAGGTCCTCAAGGACACTAAATCCATGTGAGAAACTATCAGGTAGTTATTATAGGTTGGAGGTAGTTCGGCTTTTGGGTGATAATTGATATGTATACATTTACACATTCTACAATTAATATCAGGTCTTCTGAAGATTCTTAAAGTGTTACATGGAAGCGACAAAATTCAGATACTTTATACTTCTTTTGTTAACACATATACCTACTCTGCAAATCTAAGTCTAGCCTGCATTCTATTTACTACATGAATGGAAGGGGGAAGAGGAGTATTCTTTCTGTGGTCTAGAGCCCTATGTTCTTTGTTAAAAGTTTGGAAAATGGTGGCTTGCTCACACACCTTTATACCCAATCATGTACATTTTACCTGTTACAGCTTTGAAATAACTCAAAAATTATTTACTGTTATATACTGTCAATTTAATTATTCTGACTTTCTTACGTGGTTTCGTTTTATTTTAATCACACCAGACACTTTATAGCAACAAATGCCACGTTCGCATTCCATACCATTGTATCCAGTTATCCAGGGCCAGTGAATCTTGTTTCGATTCTGGTGAGTTTTACATTTATAGCTGTTAATGATAATGCTAGTCATTAGCACCCCGCCCCCCTCCTTATTTTCATTGGCACACCACTGCCTATAGAGTATGGTTCTACCATCATGTGAATTTACAACAATTTTCTGGTCTATTTTCCCCTGACAGTATCATACATTTGCTTCTGTTCAGATTGAATAAAAAACTTGTACTGTTTAGAGAATATTAAAGTTCATAATGGGCCTGGGCC
>CAAKMY010036279.1:0-27503 GCA_901111285.1 Corrigiola litoralis
TATTTATGGGTTGTGTTGAGACTAGTGGTGGGTCAAGTTGTTACAATTATGGTGTCCGACTAGAAAGGGGACGACCAAAAATTGTGTTGTCTATTATCAATATTATTACTAATAATACTACTTGTTGTTTAGTTTAATTCAATTCAGTTAGTCGTAAAGTTTTGTTTGATATACTTGTCCAGTTCAATTTGGAGGTTCGGTCCAGTTCATTTAAATTTAGTTAAGTCACTTTAATTTTATTTAATATCATATTGATTCAATTCAATATGTTAATTAAGTTAACTAGTTCAGTTTTTCGGTTTATTTAAGTTCACTTCATTTAATCTAAGTTGAAATCAGTTTGTTACATCAATTCAATAGAATTTAATTCACTAGCTCAACTGCATTGATTTAAATTCAGTTTGTTTCTTTAAAATTCACTATTTTGGTTTATTTAAGTTTAGTTTAGTTCACTCAGGCAAATCTATTTAGTTTAGTTTACTAGTTTAGTTGATTTAACTCCAGTTCAGTTCATTGAAGTTCAATATTTGAATTCACTAGTTTAATTCAATAATAAAATGAGGAAGAAAAAGCTAAGAATGTAATAACACATGAAGATGTATGATCTCAAAAGAAAATGAAGAGAAAAACAATAAGTGAGTGTAAAGTGTAATGTATCATTACACCTCTCTTAGCCCAAAAAAAGTGAGGAATATTATGGGAAAGAGGAACTATCATCAAAGAAGATATAATTACTATTGGAAGATGATAGCTCCCATTATATTAACTAATTTATGTAATGCTCATTGTTCAAGTAAATTTATGTAATTATCATTGCAGGAGAAAAAGACATCAAATATATTTATGTTCATGTTAGTCCCCTCTCCCCCCTTCATATCAATCCCATTCAAACTAAAAAGACTCAATTACAGAACACAATTAATTACAGGCTATCAAACAAAACATCCAAAATCATCATAAAATGCTTAATTGTGTAGTAAAAAAATCATAAATCTTAAATATATTCTTTTATTTCCATGAAATAAATAAAAGAGTGATTCATTACACATTTACACTACAAATTCTTTCATGGGAAAAAGCCTACCCTCTCCCCTTCATTCTAAACCTGTCTGAACTAAAAAGACTCCATCATAATACGACACAAAGTTGTTTACATGCTACCAACATAGTCTTAATAATATCTAAAAATTATCCTAAAACACTTAATCGTGTAGTAAAATGATATCACAAATTTTTAAACATATTTTATCTCAACGACATTTTATTAAGGCAAACACTAACTTAAACATCACAAATATTTACATATTTTATCTCCACCACACATTCACATTTCACATCCCCTTCATGTTAGGCCTTGTTCTTTTCAGCAGAAACTCGCAAAAGTGCACTTAACTGAACTGAAAGAAACTAAAGAGAACAGAAGAAACCTGGATGGAACTGGAGAGGATTAGAAGAAACTCGAGAGTGGTGGAGAGAACTAAAACTCACTAGAAATCATGTGAGGAACCTTACAAAATTAATTATAGTCTATTGACTACCAATTACTAAACATGGCATTTTTAAACTTAGCATTAAAAATATCTAAAAATTATCATAAAATGCTTAATCGTGTAGGCAAAAAAATCATAAATTTCTAAATATGTATACTTTATTACGGCAAATTATTAGGTACACCTGACAATACATATTCTCAAGTTCAACTTTAGGTATATATTATGTACCTTGTATACTTTTTTATGTACCTTCAATATATTAGAAGTATACAATATTTTCACTGTGGTACATAAAAACTTATCAAAGATACACAAAAAATATATAAAGGTACATAAAAGTATAATTGAGAATACATACTCTCGGGTGTACGCAATAGGTTCTGATTTCTTTCCATGTTAAGTAGTGACTCATCACAATTAACACACATTCACACTTGACTTGAGCACCCCATGTTGTAGTAAAGTGTAAGCAAAGCAGGAAACTTAAAACCACATAAACAAACATCATTAACACCCCCTTTCTGCATATTCCGCGCATCTCCCCCTCATAAAATAAAAATAGTCGGTCCATTTAATTTTAATCCAATTCAATTAAATTCACCTCAATCTCACATTTCCGCCACTTTCCGGCGCTTTTTCCGGCCACCCATTTCACTTTCCGGCCCCGATCTCGCCGGAGTACCACCCACCTTGTTAAATTCTGATCATCCTAATATTGTAGGGTAATGTTGTATAATTATGGACTTTTATACTGATGTCAGCTCTAGAGCTGTTTTTTTATAGTAAAGTGTTGATCTTTACTTAATTCTGTACAAAGATCGTAACTTTATGGTAGTTTATTGTGTTAATTTTAGTGATTCAGTGGTTAGTTAGATTCTTTTGAGCTGTATTGAGTTTGAGTAAGATCTGATTGTTGAACTGTATGTTGGGGTTGAAATTGATTAATCTAGTTAGTTGGGAAGATGTGATTTTTGATATTTATATAGGTGGTGATGATGGGTTTATTGTGTGCTGAAATGTTGGATTGTGTTTGTGAATTGCAGTGGTTGAGGCGATCGGGGAGGCGGTGTTAGTCGAGAATTTGGGGAGAAATGAAGAACGGGGTCATAGAATGTAGCGTGTGCCGGTCAAAGCTGTTGTCGCCGACAGCTAAGACGGTGTCCAGGGCGTATGATCGGCATAGGAGTAAGGTTTCCTCGAAGCAGCGCGTGCTTAATGTGCTCTTGGTTGTTGGGGATTGTTTCCTTGTTGGTTTGCAGGTGAGCCACATTGCTGAGCTCAGTTTGATTGTTAGAACATTTGGTTACTTGGACTGTTTCACTGTTTGGTACGAGTTATTGCAGGCGAAAATTTGGGTAAGACGGTCGTATTGATAGGACGAGATTAGAATTTGAGGTGGTGTTGGGGTGAGCTTTTAAGACAGTGGATTGAAAAGTTATGCCATTGTCTTCAATGCTCATCTGGTTCTACTGTAGGACCGTCTTATCCAAGTGTTACTCTTTATTTTACATGCCTGTGGATTTGATACCGTAAATCTGTCCTGTTTTGGTGTAGTCCTGGCTGTTTAATTTCAACTTATGCTTTATACTATATTAGTATGATAAATGTTAGGCCTTTCTTTTATAAGCATATCTGTGAAAGTAAACTTTGAAGACTGTTGAATTGACTATTTCTAGGGTTAAAAATATATTGTTCAATGAGGAAGTTATATCTTAGCAATTTTGATTGAATTTGCGCTGTGCAGCTTCAAGTTGTTTGTTGACCCTTTTGTTCATGTTCTGTCTTGATGGAAAGCCCTCGAATGTGATTAATTGTTTCAATCCTCTTCTGTTGTGCCCAACTAGAAAATCTTATCTGTCCCTTTTCTTTTCTTGGCAGCCCATTCTGGTTTACATGTCCAAGGTGGACGGAAAGTTCGACTTTAGCCCCGTCAGTGTTAATTTCTTGACTGAGCTTATGAAGGTTGTCTTTGCTATTGTCATGCTAGTGATTCAGGTAAACATTTCATTTATTATGAGCCCAACTGAATCATATTTGATTTGTTATATACTTCGTGTATTGTGTACTTAGGTTCAGTGGGGAAAAATGGGATGTTGTGACAGACAATGCGTCATATGGTTTACTTGCTTGTGCTTCTTGATGTGCTTTCCGTCTAGGATCTTATTGCAATTCTAGCAGGCGTCGTAGGATTGTTTTCTTACCTTATAGTGGACAAATTTGGTGTTATCAAGAGATCTTATCTGATTATAGAGAATACAATGATTGAGATGGGTAGCAGTCTATGATTCTATGGCTACGTTTGGTCAGAAGGGTGTAATGTAATCACCATTACATCTTATTTAGACTAAAGTTTGAGGGGGGAATAGAGGAGAGAGGAGACTAACATGGAGAGGGATGTTATTGATTACTTCTATACTCATATAATGGTGATAACATGGCTTTAGCTTGAACAATGAGCATTACCTAAGTTAGTGTAGTGGGAGCTATGACCTTGTAATGATAATTACATCTCCTAATTCCAGATCTCCCCTTCCTCCCTATTATTGTGTCAAGTAAGATGTAATGGTGATTACATTACACCCTCTCAACCAAACGAGCCCATATATGTGCTACAAGTTTGTTGGGCCGACCGTTTTACACAGGGAAAGGTATTATGGCTTGCCTTGTGCAGTTTTAATTGCGGTGTAGGAAAGGATTGGCACATCTCTATCACCGAAGTAGCTGGTGAGAAGAGATATCTTCTGCCTTAGATCGTTGCTTTATGATTTTGGGGGATAGAATCCGATAGAAATTTCTGGTTGAGACAGAATTACTTTGTTTAGACATTTTAACAAAGGATGTCTGAATATTTTTTGGAAAAGCCTGCCCCACAGCAGTTAAACGGATACCTCAATGGTTGATTTGTCAATGTTTGAGGATCTTTATACATGATACAAGTATCTGGCTATTAAACACATGCCTCACTGATGAATTGTTTGTGAAAACAAGTATCTGACTATTTAATAATTGCTGCACTAGTGAATCGTTTTCAAAAAGTATCCAGTATATCGAACTTCAAGTTTTTGGAATATAAGATTCCTGTAGTTTCTAACTATAAAACATTTGGTAAACTGGATTTACGCTGATGATATATCAATTTCAGAACACATCAACTGTGTTTTTTAAGGCAAAACTATTGAAACTAGTTGTTGTGTGGTGTGCTCATCTTTCTTACTACAGCGAGATGCTTCCCAAGGTTATATTGCTCTTCTGCTGAAACTAGAAAATTTCGGTATGAAAGAGAATGTCCCATTTTCATGCAATATTACCTAGAGAATAAGACGGGAGCCTGATTTAGGCATATTACGCTATTTCCCATTGATCGCGTTGAATGAACTTTTGGTCACTTTTGTCATGTATCAGAGCCTGCCTACTTAGGACGAGCGTTTTCATTTTTTTTTTTTTTACTTTTTCTTTGGGTAAAGTGGCTACGAGAATTTTTTCAGTTCCCTCTGGAAGTTTAAGTTCTTGTTATATCCATACTACCATATTTCTC
The DNA here is from genome assembly GCA_901111285.1 of Corrigiola litoralis. NCBI lineage: Eukaryota > Viridiplantae > Streptophyta > Magnoliopsida > Caryophyllales > Caryophyllaceae > Corrigiola > Corrigiola litoralis. The sequence continues at coordinate 5,029 of CAAKMY010036279.1, forward strand.
TTTAAATAGATATACTATACTAGTTTGTTTAGCTTTTCACCATGAGATGGAGAGAAGGTTCATCTTATAAGCACCTAATCCAGGCTAGCTATGTGAGTCTCATACCTAAAATTTATATAGCTCTAGATGATAGTGTTGCCCTACAGTCTGGTTCCTGGTGAAGTTTCTCTGTTGTGTAATATTTGTCAGGTTTATGACTCATGTACGTTGTGTTTTATCTTTGCAGTCTCGGCATCAGAAAGTTGGAGAAAAGCCTTTACTTTCTGTTTCCACATTTATGCAGGTATTCCTCCCGATTTTGGCTGTCAGTCTCTTCTTCTATTGCAGAAGTGTAATTCCGTGTATGCTTTTCCTGGTATATATACCCATTTTATAGGATGTGCAGAATCATGGAAGATAATTCTGTGTTAGTGACTGATAAAGAAACTTCAAAACTGTTTATCTTTAATGCTGGAGCTTCGTTGTGGAGAGTTGGCGGCATTCTATACTTCTATTTGAGTACCTCAGTTAAAGAGTAGTGTCTTCCCAAAGACCTTTTGCATTAACATTTAAGGATCTTAGAAATATGCGATTGTGTGAATGCATGTTTTGTATTGTCTAGATTGTGCGGGCAAAACATTGAACTTTATTTGCTCAATGAGACCGCATCCAGGAAACAGCTTCCTTCTTTCTCCTCTTGAGAAAATTCAAAGGTTGCACAACTGAAAATATGCAGGCTCTAATCTCTTACGGAATGCTAAGCTTTTGGCCTTGATTGGCAAATAACTTTTCATTGAGCATATAACTTCTTGAGCTGTGGCCAAAATTTTCTCCAACTCAAACCTTTAATGTTGGTGTTCAAACTACGATCTTTCTCCGAACAGAGGCTTGAGCTAGAGGTTTGCTTGACAAAAGGCTCTTCTTGTTAGCTTATATATTCTTCACTCGTAAACGACAAATGAATCATGGGTTAATTTTTGCCGAACGCTTATCTTTTATGGGCTCCACAAAAGGCTCTTCATGGCTTGAGCTATGACCAAAATTTTCTCCAACTCAATCCTTTGATGTTGGTGTTCAAACTACCATCTTTCTCGAACAAGGCTTGAGCTAAAGTTTTGCTTGACAAAAGGCTCTTTTTGTTAGCTTATATATTTTCCACTCTTATATGACTAATAAATTATGGGTTTCGTTTTGCTGAACACTTTTATCTTTTTGGTAATATGATGAGATTGTCCAAATAGCTACTACAATAAGCTAGTCAAATTAGCTACTATAATGTGCTAGTGTGCTTCCTAGTCGTTGCCAAACAAGCCGTTTGTTTTGCTTGCTGCTTTGCATATGCCCTATGGTGCCATCAAACTAAGTGAAATATAATGTATAAAAATTGTGGTATCCCTGACCTACATCCCTCTGACTATCTTAGGTTGTATTTGGACTGTTGCAGCTCACCACAGTACTTGTGTTCTTAATGTAGCTCAAACGTAATTATGTTCCTTATTCAATGATAATTGCACGTAACAACTTGGGTCAGAAGCATGGTATTAAATCTCGGTTTTGGTTCGATACCGTTCGCAGAAGTATCGGCCAAATCACGGTCAATAGCATCAGGGGATGCGGATGTGGTGACCTCGGCCAATTCGATACGCCGTGGCCGATATTTATTACCCTGGGCAGAAGTGCCACGTAGTAGCAGTGTTTTTGTTTATCCTTTTTTTTTGGTAGTTGTCATTAGACGTGTGTCTGACAGTTTGGGTTCTCTTTACAATGACAATTTGTGGGATGGGCTAATAATATGATAAATAGTGCTTATTTTTGGTTCTGTAAAACAATGGTGTGCTTGTCCCTCTTGGCAATGTTCCTGATCGGCACTGTGTTTGCTCTTTTTATAAATAGAATGCCGTTTATGTCCTTCGACCTATTTGGTTCGTCCTCTTGGTGCTTCTTTTAAATGCATTGTGTCTGGGATCCAATCATTCAGAGATTTTAAAAGATGCTTGCTGGATGGAAATTAAGTTTTTGCCTAGTTGTAGGAGATAATATTGTTAAAGAGTAGTTTGTCTAGCTTACCAATTTAATATCTATACCTGTTTACCATTTCAGTTAGTCTAGCGTGCAACTTGGAAAATTTGGCATGTTGTTTTTCTGCCAAAAGTTGCAGGTGGCCTGTGTGTTCATTCTTTTTGTGTTGTGAATGAGGTGCTTAAGGCGAATTGGCTTTTGAGATTTTTTACCGAGAGAGGTTCTCTATGGATTGGTATCATCAATTTCATATATGGTGTTGAGAATGTGGTTTCTTGAGATAACAAACTTACGTCCTCCCAGGGAGAAAGCTTGGGGAAATCTTTGGTTTGGATTGCTTTAAATCCTTGGTCGGTTTCATAGTGAGTTGCGACTCTAGTGTTATGTTTTGGCATGATACTTGGTGTGGTGATGAATCTTTGAAATACCAATTTCCCCATCTCTTGAGATTGACTTCTCAATGAGATGCTACTATTTAGAAAACCATGAGTTGGAATGGGAATCAAAAGCATTGTATCATTACAGATTCCCTAATGACTGGGAATAAGATCCCATAAGGGCTTTTGGATATCATGGAGTGAGAAATCTTTTCAGTTCGTTTTTTTGTTGTGACTTTCTGCAAGATTAGCATCAATTTAGATTCCTTTTCAGGCCAACCTCCTCCTAAAACTTGTTTTTCTGTATGGGCTACGTAAAGTTCCCATGGATGATGTGCTTAACGGGCTCGTCTTTTTTTTAGTTGGGCTAGTCGCTGTTTCTTCAGTTACGTTGAGGGTCTGCAGATCACCTTCTGTGTTTTTCATTGGTTTCTTTCCTTTTGTGCGCCTTTCCTCGTAATTGGTTAAAGTTGGGTACAACTGTACAACCTCTTTTTGGCTAAGATGTGCGTGTGGCATGGAGAAACAGTAAATGAAGACGTCTTGGATTGATGATGTTTTGAGGGTGATCCCTTTGGAAATCTGGTGGTCGACATGGATGGAGAGAAATCCTCGGATTTTCGAAGCAAAAGAGTCATCTTTCTTGAGGCTTCTGTATAATTGAAACTTACTGTCATTAGATTTCCTGCACACTTCGATGTATTCTGTAAAGCAGTAAGCAATTCTTGAAAAGAAAAAAATACATTAGTTTTTTTTTTTTTGGTGTTATTCAATTGAAACCTTGAAAATTGTAAGAGTGCCTGACCTCTATCTCTATAGCTGTTGGGGGGATGGCGACGATTTGGGTCAACTAGGTAGCATCTGTTGGTGAGACTATAAGTCCTCAAGTGTTCTATTTGTGAATAGCCTTAGGTTTTGGTGCTGGGGTGGTTGATTAAAATGCATAATGATGAATTTTGGTGACTACATGACCCATTAAAATAGTCATATCCCAGAATTGATGTATTACATGTAGTTAGCTTTTTAAAAGGAACCACTCAATGTTCAGCTCTCACTGGCAAACATCTTAACTTTGTTTTATCTGTTCCTTTGTCGTTTTGTTTTGCTTTCTTTTGGATATGTTTGTCGAATTATTTATTGATGATTGAATACTGTATATGATTTAGTTGCTATGAAACCTAGATTATGCATGTTCTCAACATCTGTATCATCTTGTGCAGGCTGCTCGCAATAACGTTCTTTTGGCTGTTCCTGCCTTCTTGTATGCGATTAATAACTATCTCAAGTTCATCATGCAGGTATGCAAGTTTTTGTAAATTGTGTATGTGATATATTAAGAATTTGTATATTATACTGCTGAAATTGCCCTTTATCCTTACTGTATACGTGTCAGCCCTAGTAGGAAATGGTTATGGGTCCTACAAATTATGGTATGCCTGACTAGGGAAATGTATCTGAGAAACAGAGTGTATGTGAAAGTTTCCAAAGGCCTGAAGAAGTGCTCCGCTTGCAGGGAAGTCTGGCTCATTGCATGTCCATGTCACAGATTTGTTAGTTTAATTAAGTTTAAATAAAAATTTTAGATCTGTTAATTTAAAGCATTTAACGATAAAGATGGACAAGGACTTGGGATTTTTGTTATCCAAGAGAGGTGACTTAGCCAAAGGAATTGCTAACATGAGACATTCATATTTACTAGAGTATTTCAGTTTGGCCCTTTTTCTTACAGCGTGCAATTGAATTTGGCCCTTTAACTAACCGCCATTTCTTCTATTTTCTTTTACCTTCCCCGTCGCCCCATCCCCCCCCCCCCCCCCTTTCGGAATTTATTTTAAGAATCTTCACATAGACAGATATATTATCTGTCTTCCCTGGCCCATAATCTAGATTATGACACTTGTAACTGTGTTTCTATACCTTCAAGCTAGAATTTTCATGTCAGACCCTCAGATAATCTATGAGCATGAAGCTACAACTTGTATCCTCTTTCCAGTACCAGGCATCGAGCTCCACTCGCTCGTAGTCAAAATTGTAATTCTGTGTTCACCTGATGTGAATGTGCTTTGGGCTGAAACCTGGTGATTTAGAGACTCACGTTCTTTTTTTTTTGTCTACATGCTTTTTAAATAATTTCATGTGAATGCTTTTCATGCAGTTATATTTCAATCCTTCAACTGTGAAGATGCTCAGCAATCTGAAGGTAAGCTTTAAAAAATTTCATTATGCGATTCTTATTCCTTATGAAGATGTGCTCTCTCTGATTTTCTTGCTGGTGTAAATGATTTCTGTTTAAAAAGACCACATCTACGGGGTTTGGAGGAAGGAGGGGAGAGGAGAGTGGGTTGTGTCTGTAGCTAATGTGCTCTCTTGTCTGCATTGTTGTTTGCTCTACAAAAGTTCCTGGTAGTGTTTGTAATATGCTTTGTCTACTTTCCACTTATATATTGGTTGGTAAGTAATGAATGTACTTTTGGTGGAAGCTTTTCTAAGCTATGATGCCCTTCTTATGGCCATAGCTCACTGTCTTCTAAATTGTGCTATAGCAAGAAAACGAAATAGGATATCCAAAATATTCTGTAGGATTTTGGTAGTATAAGGAGCTTTTATATTATTTGAAAACTTCAGTGTTTTTTGGATCATATTTATTGGGGTTTTTTCTAGGTTAGCAAAACTTAAGAATATAATATTTTAAATCTTCCTTATATATTAGAGCTAGACACTCTAAGACTTTTAATGTAAGGGTGTCATCTTTTTATGGCGCCTGATAAGACCTATGAATCTTTATAGTTTACATATATTAGTATAAGTTATACTTCCTCTGTCCCATTGATTTTTCTATATTTTATTTTTCACATTTAACGAGGTTGTAATTTTACCATCAATAACATAAAATATAAATTTGAAACAAATTTATAATGATTAAGTTTGTATCTAAAAATACTTTTACTTTGATAAACTTTTCAATTAATTATCTAGAATTAGTAATTATCAAAATATGACATCAAACACTGTCAAAAAGGATATGTAGATAAATCAATGGGACGGTGGAAAGTATGATTCTAAGAAAAACAACTAAAACTTATATGAGGTTGCCTCATGGGGAGATGGCCCAAATAAAATTTACGCAATGGCTTTGCTTTTATACTTAGGGCCTCTTCTTTAGACAGAACTTGGACTTAACTGAACTCATTAAACTGAACTGAACTGAATTCATTAAACTGAACTGAATTCATTAAACTGAACTGAACTCATTAAACTGAACTAAACTGAACCTATTGGAACTGAATTGAACTTATTAGAACTTATTGATAGCCTTCTTGTAGGACTAAACTGAAGTTATTAGAACGGAACAGAGCATACTAGAATTGAAATGAACTCATTAGAACTGAATTTATTAGAATTGAACTGTACTAATTAGAACTGAACTAAATTGAATTTGACCTATTAGAACTGAACTGAACTTATTAGAATTTGAACTCATTAGAATTGAATTTATTAGAATTGAACAGAACTTATTAGAACTGAACTGAATTCAATTAAATCTATAATAACCGAACTGAACTTATTAACCATTAAAATAAGTCCTAAAGAACAGGCCCTTGCTCTTCTATTTCTCCATTTTCATGCTGCTTTGATCTCAATTCGAACGATTTATTTAACATTTAAGAGGACAACTAGTCCTCAGGGAGAATGCTGAATATAATGCCAAGTCCTATGATGAAAACATTTCTTCAGTGTTCATACTCCTTGACCGTCAGACGTAATTTCCAATATTTTAATTCCCTATTTCAGTTCTTTTCCTGCAGTGTGCACCTAATACATTAGTCTCGGTCTTTGCATATATTCGGGACTAAGATGTCAATAAGTGGGTAATTGGGTATCGGGGTGTTTTCAGACCCTGGTTCTAATGGGCAAAGCTATATTCCATCAAGAAGTCACGTAATCACTTGGAAACTTATATTAGGAAGAGTTCCTTTCTTCTTTCCTTCATTTATGGCCCTTTTCTCCATCTTGCTTCTGTCCTCTATGTTCTCTTTACCTATTTTTAAGAGATTTGCCTGAGGGAACCCTGTCATTTGGTTTACTAAGACAATAAGCCTTCTCGAGAGTTGTTTTATGTGGGTTAAGCACCCTTTTTGCCCTGGGGCTCGTACTTATTTTCTGAAATGTTGATGATGATTGACATGCTTCTTTGAGAGAATTTTAGTGGTTTTTGCCAACCTGGGGATATGAGGGTTTCTTTTTTTGACTTTCAGACTGCCTCAGCCTATATATTCTTTATGCAGGTCCTGGTTATTGCAGTTCTGCTAAGGTTTATAATGAGACGTAGGTTTTCTATTATCCAGGTAAGACGTTTGAGTATTTTGAAACTGTTTTTATTTTTCAATTTATTAATTTTGATCTTAAATGATTAGATAACTGCAGTGGTTCAATTTTAATTATGCAATGAGGAACTATGTTTTAAAATGCTGCTCTCCGATTCCTTTGATATTATTGTAGTGGGAGGCTCTTGCTCTGCTACTGATAGGCATTAGTGTGAACCAAATGCGTTCTGCACCTGAGGGCAATGGTGCTATGGGACTCCCGGTTGCAACAGGAGCATACATCTACACATTGGTCTTTGTAAGTGACTTGTCATATTTAGTCGACACGGTTGCCAATGTATCCCTGTTAGTCTGTTACATATATTAGCTGATACCGACTCATGAAATCGTATTACAGGTTACAGTTCCATCTTTGGCTTCAGTTTATAACGAGTATGCTTTAAAAAGCCAATATGACACAAGCATATACCTTCAGGTAATTGGTTTTCTCTTTCTTTTTTTTTTGATTTTTCCTCGTTTAAGGTTGAGTTTATATTTGGACTTATCTTTGTGTAGTTCTGCTATCTTGCTATGCAATAGCAAATAGCATAAAAAAGCGATGTAGCTTTTTTATTTAATAATGTTTCCTGTATGACAGTCACTTTACGTAGTTTTGAAAGAGTATGCAGAAATGTTTTTTCTCTTGCTAAAAATAGTTTTAGTATATCGAAATGAAATAATCGGATGCTGTTGTATCTTGAATACCTCCTTCCTGTCACTCTCCCCCTCTTTTTCTTTCCTTGGAGGGCAGGACTTCAGGTCTTTTACCAACGGTGTTAAGACACGCAACCTCAACTAGATGTTCTGATTTACATAGTTTTTATCTACGGGAAAGTCACTTTGGTAGTCAGACCTCAAGCATAATCTAGCCAATTGTAGTATGAGCTATCTTGTAAAAATGTGGCGCTTAGCTTAAGTGAATGTCATTTACAGCCTGAGGACATAGCAAATGCTACCAGGAGCCCAGCATTTCGTTTTAAGCGGCTTCTACTACTTTCGCAAATCTGCAATCATCTTTCTTCTACTAAGACTTCTGTTCATATTTCATTGATTTTTTTCTTACTACAGTATTTATTTTGTCAAAAGTGTATGGTTGCATTTTTTTTTTAAAATTCGTGGATATATCTTTGAGAGCCTGTATTGCCTTTGTTTGACTTTTCCTATATTCCAGTTTGGTCCAATCAATTTAATTGTCAGACTTAAATTTAATAAAATTTTCAAAGCTCTCTTCAAAAGACGTTTCTTGCCCTTTTGTTGCTTTTTTTTTATACTTTGTGTCAACTAGGACAATTCATTTGAAACTGAGGAATCATTTCTGCTCTCTTTTTGGTTATGTAACAGTGTGGCTTTACCCTTGACCAGTTGAGACTAGAGATGTGGAAAACTATCTTTGATTTGCAAGATTTCATTTATTCAGGAGTAGGACATTGAGTCATTTAAATATCAATGTGAAGATACGTGCATGGCTGATGTATGACAAGAAAAAGAGAACTTCTAAGTAACTTTGTTTGGTGAAGCATATAGAACTGAAGCAACAAAGGCTCGACCATTAGGCCATCCTTATCGATGAACAAACATTTTGTTCATCCCACCCTCTCTCACCATTTCTCACTCCTCCACCTCATCTTTGTTCATCCTTCAAACACAACTAGTTTTTCTTCTATGAACAACAAAAACATTCATTCATCCTTCTTTATTTTTTACTTTACCTATACCCACCACTTCCTTCTCTTCTATTGCTATTATAAATATTATTATTATTACCTATCATCATCAACAACTTCGATTGACAAGGTTGAGGAATGAAGTCAGACCCTGATCAATATGTCTGCTTCTATAAGGAAAAAGAATTCTAAATGAAAGAGAAAACGAATTCATTGGAGTGGGGAGGGGTTTGAATGTTGCCTGCTTGAATAAGACTCAATATTTGTACGCAGATCTTGATGACATTGTTAAGTTAAAATGAGGTGTAAACAAGTTCACCATATTAAAAAAAAGCTGATTTCGCCATGGTCCTGTGCAACAAGTGCTCGTCATTTTGTTCACCCCGTTGTTCCTTCCATGAATATGCTCTATCAAAACAACAAAGTTCATGGCCAAGGGTGCTCTTAGAACTGATAAACAGTATCTAAGTACCAGACACACCATCCAAAACTTGTCCCTTTCTTAGTGTTGCAGTCCTATTTAAATATGCCAAATTGATAATTATCACGATGCAAAATTTTATGAATAGAAGAAAAGTCTTCAAGAAAATAGTGGTTGAAGATGCTCTTACACCTGGCTTTTGCCTTGACTACAAATTGTAAATGATTATGTAAAATTTTTGACTCGCTATATGATGGTTACTCGTTAATTCTAGTGGTACAATAACTAAGAGCTCATTGGAAAATCGCATTTCTTGTGTGCTGTATGGACAATATGGTACCTCATTTCATGTGTGCTTTGTTTATCTCATTTCGTGTTAGTAGCTGTATTGATAACATGGTACCTTGAGGGCTCATTTTGTTTGAACTTTCATACCATTGCAGAACTTGTTCTTATATGGATATGGTGCGATCTTCAACTTTTTAGCGATAGTAGGAACTGCACTGGTAAAAGGTATGTCATGAGGTTGCTGTTGTTGACTTACGCGTCTGTGACCTTTTTGTGACATAGGTTTTTCTGTTTATGTTGGAGTTGTGCATTTTTGATACATGAAAAAGATGGCTATTGTCACTATTGCCAGAGTGCAGTAGCCATTCTCATGCATGCCACTATGCGGTGACTGTCACGAGGGGATTCCATACGGGGATTGGGTTCTTTCTATAGATCTCTCTTCCAATGGAAACTTAATTCTTCAAATGGAGTTTTAATGGCTTCTGAGACCTTTTTCCCCTCAACCCCCCCCCCCCCCCCAACGAAGGGAAGAATGTAATAGAAGTGGAGGACAGTAAATGTTTGATTTGCATAAACGGCATTGGTGGTCCACATTTTAATTTGACACTTCAGCTTTGATTGAAATGGAAGAAACATAAGTCAGCAATCACAGTGGCTTATTCCGAGTGAAGAAGGAATTAAGCATAATGCAGTGACTGAAACATCAAAGAGCATTTCGACTTAGAGTCCCTGATTAGAACGGCGAAATGGAAAAGAGACAGAGGGAGAGAAAGGGGGGGGGGGGGGGGGAGTTTGTTTGCCTCTCCTATATCTGTAAATCCTTTTTAAGATTTTCTTATTGTGTGTTAGAAAGTATCAGACTGTTACGCTTATACCGTTTGTGTTTTCTACTTAGTTATTGTGATGGGGATTTTTTTGCTGTAATGTGTTTCTAAAACTTAAAAACGTTTACTGTTTCAGGTCCGAGCAGTTTTAATATTCTCGAGGGACACTCAAAAGCTACAATGCTTTTAATATGCAACAACGCTGCCCAAGGAATCTTATCTTCCTTTTTCTTTAAATATGCAGGCAAGAATTTCTGGATTTATTTTTGTTTGAGTCGCTGCTCTAAAAGTTGTATGTCGTCTGCTGCTTGATGGGCAGTGAAATTGTGTGGCAGCTTAGTTATTGGTGCAATTTTTTGTTTTCTTACGCAGTTTTTTCAGTTTGGAGCATCTTTTTCCATTTTTTTTCATGCTTAAGTTGACAACTTTATTCTCTTCAGATACAATCCTAAAGAAGTATTCATCGACAGTTGCTACAATCTTCACTGGCATAGCCTCTGCCGTATTGTTTGGTCATAAACTGACGACAAACTTCATCTTGGGGATTTCTATAGTTTTCATCTCAATGCATCAGGTAATTGAAATAGAGTAAGGCTCCAAGCTAGCGTGTTCGCTTATAACATCTTTTCACATTGACTGATTAATGTCTCACCTTGATAGTTTTTCTCACCCCTTTCAAAAGTGAAAGACGAACATGAAAAGGAGGTGGCAGAATTGGTGGACGTACCGAACAACCTCAGGTATGTAAATATCTTTGAAGTATAGAACAAGTTATTTAATGGATGGGGCTGATGCAGTGATATTTCAGGTCTAAGGACTCCTTTGTAGAGATGGCTGCAGGGGCTAATGAGGAGGTTTGTGCTTCACATTATTACAATTTTGTCTCTAGCATCTTGGCTTGTTGATTTTCATAATCATTTGTCTGATTCATATTCAACTCATGTAGGGTCTAATAATTTTCTATGTTCTGTTTTATATCAGGCTACTCACCATGTTGGTCATGATGAGAGAATACCGCTTCTTCCCAGATAAGGTTATTTACTCCTATTCAGTTCAGTTTTTCTAATCTGTCTCTCCATGCTATCTTTCCATGTTTTTTTATGGTGTAACTCCTACTTTTTGCTCTATTATATCTTTTTTAAAGTGCTCGAAGTCGGTTATGCTGTGCTCTTGTAGGTATGGATGTATAATGCGAGTTAAATTAGGTATAGCAAGGCTGTTCCTTGGGCCCATTTGAGGTTGCCAATTCTTGTTATGACTTTTAGGCTTTTCCATACGAGTGTTTAGCATGTTTTTCAAGAATTTAGTACTTTGGTGCATCTCATACTCAATTTTAGTAAAGTAAATGCATTATGATATAGATGAGTTACATCTAAGTTTCTGAATCTAAAATATATAAGTTCATAACTTATGAAAGTAGGATGACTGATTATTGGCGAGGAAGGCGACCTAGGAAACATATAACGGAGCACCACTCTCTCCAAGATGGCCAACATATGTTTGCAAAAAATGAAAAAGTACTCCCTCCTTTTCACCATGCAAGACTTCTGCTTTTTTCGATGATGAACTTTAGTCATCATTTCTCTTAAAATATATATGTAATCTCTGTATGAATTTAGCATCTATTGATTTTGTTTAACAGTTAATCTAATTTTGTATTGTTATAATTTTTAAATTTTTAAGAAATGTTTAAGGGTGTAGTTTTTCCTCCAACAACATAGGGGCCTTGCATCTTGAAACGGAAGTAATTGTAATGTTGTATCGTGCCTCTTCTGTGATTACCTCAACATCTCCAGAGCTTAAATTTTCTCTTTCTTCTCCCTCGAAAGTGGGGGGCCATCTTTGTATTGTATTCTGATTGCGGACATCCTTACAGGTGTATACATTGGAGAAATGTTCACACGAGTGCACGATGGACCACTACGGCCATTCTTGCGGAAGCTGGAGATATGTAGCTGCTGCTTGATATAGATGTATACCATTTGTGAATTGGAGTTGGAGTTTGGATATGGGCTGATCAACTAATTTGTGATTCCAGAGCTTAGTTGTCTTCACAAAGACAGGCTCAAGACAGGCTAACTCCTTTGTGATATTGCTCGTCATTATATGACGATAATGGGACTTCAAATTTTGAGCATTCTTTTACAGGTTTACATGCAGATAAAGTTTTCCAAGTCTTGATGTTACAGTTATTTGTAGATTATTTGGACAAATATTATAGTTTATGTTGTGATATGGATCTGTAGCTTCTAGGTTTACTGTCAAGAGATTTTGGCTGTCATGTATCTAACGGAAATATTTTTTATATTTAGTGAAATATATGGAATGCAAGATCTCTGATCAATGTAATAGCTACTTGTGTTTTGGGATTCCATTACCATTGTAACTCTTGTTTCGATTTTTTTTTTTTTTTGCTTTATCGTGGGAATACAAGAAAATTGACACCGGTTCGGTGATGATATCATGAGAAGGATAATGACGAGAAAGAACAATATATGGAGTAATTTTGTGTTCATGATTAGCGAACTAGTCAGCAGTTTTCATTGTGAAAGGCTCATGAGAAGGATGTGTTTATTTTGGGGAATATTGAAAGGCTCACGAAATTATGGATACTGGAGATTATTGAAAAGAAGATATAAAAGCAACTAAAAAATGTTGTGCATTAGTGAGTAGTCAGTACTCAGTAATGACAAATACAACCAAGCAACTAAAGAACTGACCATGGTTAACCAAGCGAGGTCAACTTTCAGAAACGTTTAATTCCACTAGTGATTAATACGAGCTTACGCCTAGATTATTGTACACTCCTCTATGTTGTTGCTTGATCATTCAACTTTGAATTGATCCTATTGAACTTTGTAACGACAATTTGATCAAGTTGGAACTATGGAAGATTGGAAGCCTATGAATCCGTCCAAAACAACTCATTTTTCACCACCATGAGATGGCGATCGATAGCTGTCTTCGGAACGTCATCTTGCACACTTGATAATTATATCCTCCTCAAATTCTACAGTTCTTCGAGTCCACCATGGAAAGCAATAACCTTAGACAACTACAATTTGAACTCGATGGGCTCTTTAGGTAACTTTGTTTATCTTATTGGTAAACAGTATAATGTTCATGGGTTGTTTAAGTCAATTTGTTTCTAATTTACTTGACACATCAAGCTGAGATATGACCTTCAGCAACTGAAAAAGATTAGAAACAGAGAACGAAGGTCTTCGACAATCTGTGGACAGCACACCAAGACACATTTAGACGCTACTGAACGTAGGGGAAAAGACTATTCATGTGTCGAAGAAGGGGTAAAGACCTGGGGTCGTCTTCCAGTCCGTTTTTTCATTCCTGAGGTATATTTTTTGCCTAGTTTGATTATAGAATTAATATGGACGTAGAAGAAAGACTGTTTGTGTTTCTATGTGGTCAGCTCCTTTTGGGGATTCAAATCCAAGCCTTAAAACTTTAATGTAGTGCTTAGCCTTCTGGTCACTAATCCCTGTCCTGGTTTATATAATCGCTTTCACATTCTATAATTCTTTTCAAGTTTTCCGGTGTACCAAGATTCATGCTATATTATTCTTTAAGAACAGACACAATTCTTATTGATCTCTGGAGTAAGAAGTACGTATTACTTGTCATTGTCAAGTTATAATACACATCCGACGAGAAGGCAAACGCTATACTGCTAAAACTACGATACTTTTCTGGGCACAAATATGCTTTAACAAAAATTAACTCTGAACATGATAACATAAGCACTATAAAAAAAAAAAATAAAAAAAAAAACCCAAAGATTTGCCTGAGTGACTGAGTGTAGAGCTTACTTATAATCATAACTCATAAGAGAATTCAAGATCATGCATACTGAGGAATGTAGTTTAAACCTAGCAGTGCCGCACGACGCAGAACAATAAATATAACAAGCATCAACCACAACAAGTCACTAAGGCAATAAAAGTCGATACTGGAATGATTATAAAAGAGTTTCTATGGTTACACTAAAGAATATAGCAGCACTGAATCTAATATTGAGCAAACACCTAATATAAAATTTCCTAAATTTGCCTTGGAAAACCTCTTAATCAACATTAGCTTCTCGTATATCCATAGCATAGGCTTCCGAGTTCTCAGTCTTCTGAATTCCTCACCTTCCAGCTATGAAAAATATCCAAACAATCTTTTGCATCATAGAGAGGAGCGTATTTGAAAACAGATTCCCAGAACTCCGCAGCCTTGGAGCCTTCACCATAACGCACTTTTGACTCAAGTTTTGAATCGGAAGCCATCAACTCTAAGAAATTCGTCCCTTCAAGCAGATTTCTCACATCTGCCCGAATACCGGAAAGTTCATGAGGTCTTTCAAGACCCCGTAATTCCGCTGGTAGGGTTAGCTCAATGGTGTCTCTTGTTCTCGCTTCAGCCAACTTAAAGTCACAGATCACCAACAAGGCCTCCCAGTATTCTACATAATCAGCTGGGTATACCATCGATCTCCAATATGCAAGATTCAAGTTAATGTCACCAATAAGCTCCTCCAAGTCTTTAACAAGGAAGACAGTGTCTAAAACCGTAAAAGGGTGTACTTCATCATTCATGCCCTCGTCCTCCTCAAGATATTCCATAAGCAAATCAATGGGTTTTGCCCGCCCCTCGGACAACCTAATCATAGACTTAATCGTCAACCGCTCCATCAAAATCAAGTCCTCCCTCATCTTACGATCCTCAGCCTCGGCCCTATCCCTCTTAGTTCTCTTTGCTTTTCTATCGATTCCCTCTTCAGTTAAGTTTTTTCTTTTCTTGCTGCTATTACTATTGCTCCCCATGACTCGTGATTCGTGAAATTACGGAATACATCATGCACCTTTTATATAGCAGCAACAGGATGCATGGCGGTTTAAATTTCCTATGCTTAATAGAGGTCTATCGACATTAGGAAAGCTCTTTTTTTTTTTTTCCTAGAATGTTTAGGAAAGATACTAATACTATATTCCATATAACTCACGTTACGGTTGGTCCAAGTTTTCGCAAGAGTTTCTTGGATTAAAAACTATATTTAAATATTAGAGCTAGTTTTTTTTATAACATTGATACGGCAAATTATACCATATCCCCGGGGGCGTGGATCTCTTCATGCCCCCACATTAATATGTGCAAATTATTAGANNCAATTTCGTCAACTTATATGTGCAAATCAGTAATGTGCAAATATTTTACTTCATATATGCAAAATTTTTTTTTTTTTTTTACAGAAAAACTTTGAACTATTTTGGATTTTTTTTTTGTGTGTGCATTTTCTTATATTTGCAAATCGGTAAAAGTGTATGTGCATTACATTTGAGTTATATGTGCAAATCGTTTGAACCAGGGGGCACGGAAATGTATATACCCCCAGGTCTACGGTATAAGTGTTGGATACAAGGCATCAACTTTTAATTTGAAAGTGGTATTATCCATTAAAAAAGCTTTTTTCACTTTCTTTATTAAAAAGTCTTTTATGAGTTCGTCTAATTTTATGTTAAATTAGACGGTCTTAAATCTTAATGTAGTCACTTTTTCGTTTAAAGAGATGACTTTTATTATAGTACTAATAAAAAGTGATTAGTTTAGTTCGATTTCTGACTAGGTTTAGTTTTATTATAAAATTAGACATCCTTTTTCAATAATTTGTATTTACTTATTAGCAATGGTGGGTCTTGTACTCTTGGGTGACACCATAATATTAGAGCCTTTTTTTGTTAAAATTGGAGAATATTTCTCCAACTAATGAGTATTGACATTGAGCCACTTGGAGCATTATGTTGAACAATTGATGTACTAATCCAAAATAGCGAATTTCTCAGGTTTATGGACCAGTCTCATTAAAAGTCCGTCTCACAAAAGTTTTATCATCACTACTACTTTATATCTATAACTGCTATGAGGTGAGATGGGGAGATGAGGGAAATCCGTCAAATGAATCCTATTAGAATAGGAAGTCATGCGCGTGAGAATGTCTATCCCTAACTTGCAATCACATGAACCCAACTTCACAATTAAAATGTTTGCTCACACCTAGAGGATTATGCAGTCTGATATACAATGTAGTTTGTAGCTATTGAAATATTATACTTAATCCATGTTATTTTATCTCTTGCAAATGAAGATTGTCCGGATTGGAATTATTCCTGAAGCCAATTCGATAGGCCATTCTAATGTGACTTGGCACATAATGTACTTCAGGTAACCAATACTGATCTTATAGTTTAGGAATTCCTATAGTTTATGTAGGCTACCCGCGCTATTATTTGAGAATTGAGTGGTAAAATATCACTACTAAGATAGGGATAAAACGTGCTTTCAGAAGAATTTTTTTTTTACAACTTTTGGCTCATTAGCAGAGAGTGAAGAGCAATATAAATTTAGTTTTTGAGCCACATATCTGGATCAATGGGAAGGTGTGCCGTGTATAGATTGTATGTTTGTCTAGGTGTCACTATTTATGGAGTTCAATTACAGGTGTATATTATTTTGGTTTTAATTTAATTAAGTGAAAGTACGTCTATTTGGTTTCTATTACTACTTAAATGCCCAGGTATTGCCCACTTGGGGGGTTTGAAAGGCTTTACAATACATACTCTTATGTTGGTAGTTATAGACTTATAGTGGTTGAATTTGAGAGGCTATATCGTCTAAATTTTGTTTTAAGCGGAGAATTACCATTGAAGTCATTGTTAAACTTATTGACTTGTTACATAGTGGAGTATTAAACTTTCTCTTCTATATTTTTCATCAATTTGTGGGTGCAGTTACTCTATGAGGACGATTGGTGATGCTCAAATTATGGTAGACATTTGTTTAATTTTGGTTCTTTTTGCTAGACTTACTAGCTATGTTTTTTTTTGCATTTGATTCCCCGTTCTTTGTCCTACTTTACAGATTGATGACCTTTGTGAACTGCAGGAATTTGCCAACAAGGTGGTTGTAAGTTTTGTCTTGTGTAAGTTGTTCGCCTTTGTCTTCTTGTTGTCACTTTAAAAAATTTGTTTGATTGAGTTTCGATGCCGTAATCCACATTGGTGCTTCTACTTACTTCTAGATTATGTTCCCAATCTATTATTTTCTATGGTGCATTTTTTCTTGTACATCATCATGACCTCAATTTTTGAGTATATTTCTCGAAGTAGGTGACTTGAAGAAAGATTGGATGATAATGTTCTCTGACTTTTGAGCTATTCTTCTGAAGTACTTGTGACATGGGTGAGTGTAGTGTAGTCCAACATATTAAACTTCTTTAGCTACAAATACAAATTCAGGCAGCAACTTCTCAACTTGATTCCCATTGAAAAATAAAACCTCCTTTCCTGCTTGGTTAGTCTCAATAGATACAAACTGAATAGGTGGTGAAGGATTTAAAAGAATTTTATTTTTGTTATCATTTACAAGATATTTGTTTTTCTTACCATCATGATTTACATATCTATATACTGCCATGGCCTTCCTAAAAGAAGATGACATGTATCCATAAGAACGACATCACAAAGAATTTTATCTTCATAGACATTATCAAAAGAAACTAAAGTTCTCTTGGTGTCTTTCACCTCGCTACCTTCATTTAACGATTGATTTTGTAAGGCTTAGGATGGCGAAGTGTTGGCAATTGGAGTTTGTCTACTATCTCAGTTGATACAACATTAATACAAGATCCAAACCTCATATGCTCTCGTTGCTAATAAGCTGAATGTGGTGCATTTCTTATGGATACATGGAGTGAAAAATCTCTAACAAGACACTTGGACTGAAAAATATGCTCATGTTGCTTATCTCTTGAAAGTGGTGCAATTCTTGATGTCAAAGCTCGTCTCAACACCAAGGCAAGCTCATTGTTTGAAGGGTTAGCAAAAAGTTCCTCCTCACTGTTATCATCTTCCATCGTTACTTCATTATCTCACTGCAAATCTTCTATATGCTCTGTCATATAGTGCTCTTCAATTTCGTCAGTCTCTCGAAATGGCAACACTCTGTTATTAAGACACTCTGATTGATAATGCACGTATTGTCATTACTCTTTTATTCAGATTGATTTGTTCATACCCTTGACACTTAAAGCACTTTCTCTTTGCTTTCTTCTCATCATCACTCACACTAGCAATACCCTTGTTCTTACCACGATCTAAATCTTTCCTAGGATCTGTTTCAATTTTCAGCCAATTGTTTGAACTGTGTGGAGGTAAAAGTCTTTGCAAAGGTCTTCACTTTCACCTGTTTATCACACTTGGCAACAAGTTTTACTACATCTTCAAAGGTTAATTAATTGGGGCAGTAACTCAACTTTATCTTGAACCGATTCATCAGACCGTCAACAAACCTACCAAATTTTCCGCTCATCCTTCTCTTCTAAGATCTAGAAAGTGACAATATTTTCTCGGGTACTATGTACGACATTGATTCATTTAATTGAGGGATGTACCAAGTTTACAAAAGTATATGTTTACTACGTTTATCATTTCTTCTCCATCGGTTACATTTACATTCTTTTTTATTTTTATTGTCACATAGGAGGAATGGGGTCATGAGGATTCGAACCCGAAGCAAACCTCCAGTAGGTTGAACTCCGAACCATTGGCCAACCTTGATCCTCATTAGTTACATTTACATTCATGATTGCATTACGCATCTATAATAGGTCCATATCATTAGATGAGGAAGTGGTCGTTAGAATTGAAGGAAAAACAAAAAGATTGGTTAGTTTTGTTAAGACACATAACATGCTAAAGAATTGAACATGTAAATTTTGTCATAACAAAAATGAAAATGTATGAATAAAATCTAATACTATAAACTAGAAGTTTCAAACGTAATATATTATGGAAACTCAAATATTGGTTATAAACACACGCAACGAAGCTCTTTAGTACCCATACTGTTAACATGGATACTCTTGGTAGTCTTGGACACCTAAATAGATCTGAAATAAACCTTGGACCAAAGCTCACTTAACTATAATAATATAATATTGCTATTGATGTGACAATTTTAACTTGGCCTAAACCATTGAAGACTAATACAAGTTATTGTTGAAAGACAACTTATTCGTAGAAAGCCTAGTTTTTTAAAAAAGACAAGTAAATGATAGAGTTTAAACTAACTAGTTATGAGAAATTATGAGAATATAATGCATGTAGTAGTCAGTATAAGATAGGAGCTATCTACATCATATAAATTATGAAACTAATGATGAGAGTAAAATGGAGTAGTTAGTATAAGATAATGAGCTAAATATACTAGACAAAATATTAAATTGGGGTTTAATTGCTTGAGAAAAATATGTACGTTAATAAACATGAGAAATGGTGAGAATAAAATGGAGTAGTTAGTATAAAACAAGAAACTAAATACACCAGATAAAAATATGAATTCGGGTTTAATTGCAAGAAAAATGTGCATGTCAAGAAACAAATAGTACACAATGTGTGTATATTTAAGATAAAGGGATGAAATTGTATCTGATAAGATCAAAGCATAGAAGTTCAATTCTACAATGACTGGTAAGTCCATAACAAGATAAATATTAGAAGTAGGAAAGACGAGAAGTGCATCATATATTAATGTTTATGTCCACCTTTGTGAAAATCTCCTCCCTGAAATTGTTTTACCACAACCTGATGGTCTCTTGACCTTTTTTTGCACCTATTATTGTAGTTATAGATATTTTAATATTGCAATATCAATTTCACATATTTGATTGCAATATTACGTTAAAACTTTATATTGTAACTTAATTTTGATATTTGTGTGTATTACATGTACAAAATATATTTGATAAATAATGATTACAATTTACAAATGTGTGCAACTTATAGGAGGAAAAGATTCTTTAGTTTTATGTCTTTTGCATTTCCTTTTTATTTTATTCTATTACAATCTTAATTTTTATTTTATTAAAATATGAGGAACTTCAATTACTTATTGTTAGAAAAGACAACTAATTGTTAGCGACATAAACTTACTATCATTAAATTGGTAACCGGTGCAAGGTTAGACATAAAGAAAAAAGTTATTGTTTCATATCAAGAGATGTACGTAAAATTCGGATTAAGAGACATGTTTTTGAATGCATTTCTCTTAAAAACATATAAAATATAAAATGTATTCAATGAAAAGTAATTATAAAATGCTACAAGATAAATTATTATATTGATCTAAACCAGTTAAATGACAAAACGAATGAAAAATGAGATGAAGCACTTTAAAAACAAATGTAATATGTTTCCTAAATCATTTTCTTAAAAAATACGATTGAAAATAAACGTACAGAGATAATTTACATCCCGCATACGAAATACGCAACTTTGTCGTTTAACCCATGCAACGCATGGGCTTCAAGAACTAGTATAAAATAAAAGAATGAAAAATTACCTAATCCAAAATCTCATGTTTTCACCCTTCGTCCCTCATCTAAGAATATGTTTTGACATGAGAGACATTAAAATTGGAATAATATGATAATAGTTAGAAATAATAAAATAATAGTGGAAATAAATATAGAACATATGAAAAGTATCCAGTTACAGTAATAAAATGTTACCTTCCTTTGCATAGCTCCATTACAATTACCAGCGTGTAAATTGGTGATAAAGATCCATCAGACTCAGCAGAACTCAATTCAGCAGAGTATTCAGTTGTCAACTCAGTAGTGTATTCAATCCAAGCCTATGAAAATCAAAACACTTATATGTTTTCATAGTTGAACTAATAAACTTACCATTAAACTTGAAAAAACAACATATGTTTCCATTGTCAAATTAATAAATATACCATTAAACTTTTATATTATCACCTGATAAATATCTTTAGATATTTTGATGATCCATTTTTGAATGGATTTTGGCTTCTCTTGTACTCTTCAGCAATTGTAATATGTTTTTACAGTCGATCAGTTTGATTGCATACATATTATTGTCAACTATTTTTTGACATTTATATACTCTGCCAAAGCCATCCTCGCCTAACTTCTCAACTTGAACAAAATCCGACAACAACCGCTCTCCTTCCTGTGAAAACCACATGTTAATAATAAATGACACTGACTACACTTAACGTAAATATCTAGGCTTAATTTGATCCAAGCCTATGAAAATCAAAACACTTATATGTTTTCATAGTTGAACTAATAAACTTACCATTAAACTTGAAAAAACAACATATGTTTCCATTGTCAAACTAATAAATATACCATTAAACTTTTATATTATCACCTGATAAATATCTTTAGATATTTTGATGATCCATTTTTGAATGGATTTTGGCTTCTCTTGTACTCTTCAGCAATTGTAATATGTTTTTACAGTCGATCAGTTTGATTGCATACATCTTATTGTCAACTATATTTTGACATTTATATACTCTGCCAAAGTCATCATCGCCTAACTTCTCAACTTGAACAAAATCCGACAACAACCGCTCTCCTTCCTGTGAAAACCACATATTAATAATAAATGACACTGACTACACTTAACGTAAATATCTAGGCTTAATTTGATCACCTTTTCAGGTTGCATGAGTGGGAGAACATTTTGCTTCACCTTTTGACCACAAATGACTTCCAAAATGGCTTATGCAGTCTGCTGATTAGCTTGCTCCCCTTGCTGATCAAGAGGCTTAAAGTTCTGTAAGTAATAATATTTGTAACAATTTCTAATCTCCTCCCGATCGCTCTTTTCCACACTTGTCTTCTTAATATTTATCTCATACTATCAGATGAGAGTTGCAGATGAGGACATACCAAAGACTGCATTCTCTACCGTATTTTTCGGTTTTCCATTTTCGGTACACACCCCCTAATGAGTGCAGTTAAAAATTAACACCTAATACCTCGTGGTAGAGATGACATTGGGCGGATATGGATATGAGATGGGAAACCATATCCATATGCATAACAATTTATGTTTTCATCATTAATATCCACATCCATTTATTTATGTTTTCATCAATTTTCATATTCACCCTGGTGAAGCAGGTGAATCAAATAACCAAGAATTTCTAACTTATATTAAAATTAGGAAAATTCTCTAAAATGCCTTTGAAGTTTAGCTAAAAAGTCATAATGCTCCTTTTTTCGAAAAAGCCATAATGCCCTTGAGGTCGATTTTTCGACCTAAAATACCCTTAATGAGGACGAACGCTGGTTTTTCTTTAAATTCCGTTAGATTAGTTGTAATTAGATAATAAATGCACCAATATACCCTCATTTGTTTCTTTCTCAACCCCTCCTCTATCTTATATATCCTTAGCCACCCCTAACCCTACCCACCTTCACCCCACTGACACCGCCAAAAAAATACCTTATGTGGCAACTCCAAGTATAATCGTATAAGGTCACATATATTGAAAGTTGAATATATGATAGACTAAGGCCCTGTTCTCATTGGTTGAATTTTGCTGAACCGAACTGGAAGGGGTTGGAAGGGGCTAGAAGGGGCTGGAAGGGGCTGAAAAGAATTGAAAGGGGCTAGAACAATGTTTAATGATTAATTAAACATATAAATTATATCATT
>CAAKMY010036280.1:0-24282 GCA_901111285.1 Corrigiola litoralis
TTCCTTTTAATATTTTTATTTCTTTATGTTATCAATTCGAATGTTTTTCTTTATATTTCTTAGATGTTTGTTGTATTAACAAAAGATAAAGGGAACTAAGCCTTTCATAAGACTACCAATTTATATAAATGTCGTATAAGAAAATATTTTAATGATTTGTTCAGTTTCTCTCAAAATTAATGATATTAGGACAATAAGTTCAATGCAAAAACTTTAAAACATAATTATAAAAAATGACATAATGAGGGAAAAAGAACCATCTCATGCGAATTCGCATGGGATTATAAACTAGTTACTTTTGAGAAGCAAAAACAATTTTGTAAAAACTAGACCAAACAGTATCATAATTATCAATCAATGTATAAATGATACAATCATGGGCTGGAAATAACCAAATATGGAAGTATCACAACCATGATTGGGTGTAAAATTAAGATGACTTAATTTGGTGGCAAAATAATTTACGGGTCCCATGCAGGCAGAAACATGGAGGAACAATCAATGAAGGAACAAGAATATTCGGTTAAAACTGTTGAGTATTGTTCCAAGTCTTTGAACTTTCCAACTCATCAAGTCACCAAACAAACTTACAAAACATCCTACCTTTCTTCTCGTTGGCTGTTAAACTTAACTCATTAACTGTACAACAACAACAACAACAACAACAACAACATCAACAACAACGTTGTGTCAACCAACTAAACTAAACTAAACTAAACTAAACTTCCCTTCTCATTTCTTCTTGTCTTTTCTTTCTTTGTCAGCAAGGAACACATAATAGTTGAGTAAAAGAATACTCAAACTTATTCTTTCATTTCATTTACTTCATTGCTTTTACCAGTTCTTTTTTCCTTCCTAATCTTGAATACTTCCACCAAGGTAACTTCAATATATTTTTACCTTTTGCTTAACTTTTGTTGGTTTGTTTGTTGTTTGGATGTTTGGTTTTTGCAATCTTGCATTTTGTTGTTTATTTGTTGTTTTTTGTGGGTTTGGTTTATTGGTTTTTGTTGGTTGGTACAAAGTCGCTAATAAGAATCGAACCTGCATTTTGTGTATGGAAGCACTATTGTGTTAAACCGCTATTCTTTGTGGGTTAATTTATTGTTTTTTTGTGGGTTTGCTTATTGTCGGCTGGTGCAAAGTCGCAAATAAGAATCCAACCTGCATCTCGTGGTTGGAAAGTGGTGGGAATGGCACTATTGTGCCAAACCCCGATGTCTTGTGTGGTTTATTTATGTTTTTTTGTGTGAGTTTGCTTATTTTTTGGTTGGTATAAAGTCGCTAATAAGAACGAACCTGCATTTCGTGGTTGAAAGCACTATTGTGTCAAGTCCTGATGTCTTTTTTTTTTTGTTGGTTTGTTTTATTGCTTATTGTTGGTTGGTACAAAGTCGCAAATAAGAATTGAACCTGTATTTTTTGGTAGGAAGGTCAGTATCATACTACTGTGCCAAAGCGCGAGTCTTTGTGGGTTATTTACGGTTTTTTTTGTCGGTTTGCTCATTGTTGGTTGGTGTAAAGTCGCATATAAGAATTGGACCTGCATTTATTGGCTAGAAGGTGCGAA
This sequence comes from Corrigiola litoralis, assembly GCA_901111285.1. Taxonomy (NCBI): domain Eukaryota; kingdom Viridiplantae; phylum Streptophyta; class Magnoliopsida; order Caryophyllales; family Caryophyllaceae; genus Corrigiola; species Corrigiola litoralis. The sequence continues at coordinate 1,571 of CAAKMY010036280.1, forward strand.
TGAGACTATTGTGCCAAACCCTGATTCTTTGTGGGTTTTGTGTTTTACAGTTTATTTATGTTTGGTTGGTATAAAGTCGCTAATAAGAATCAAACTTGAATTTTTTGGATGGAAGGTAGGAATGATACTATTGTGCCAAACCCCGATGTCTTATGGGTTTATTTTTTGTGAGTTTATTTATGTTTGGTTGGTATAAAGTCGCAAACAAGACTTGAACTTGTATCTTGTGGTGGAAAGGTGGGAATGGCACTATTGTGCCAAAACCCCGTTCTTTGTGGGTTGGTTTATTGTTTTTTTGTGGGTGTTCGGGGATCAATTGGAGGGTTGTGTTTGAAATGAGTGTTAGTGTCATTGGGTGATTTGATTGGCACTCAAAGATGAGTGACACTTGGTAAAGATGATCCTATGATAGGACAGGATGAGTATTTAAGGTTCGGGGTTGGTGGTTATGATTGTAAGTTGAAAGCACACCTCAAATCTTAAAAGCTCACCTTTGTCATGTTGTAAGACCGTCTTATTCTAGTTTTTAGGCTCAAAGAAAATTCTGTATTGGTGTGACAAGGAACTGATTCTTTTGTTGTTTTTGTAATGATTCTGGAATGGTTGTTTCTGAATCTATATGTGAATGGCATGGGTTTTACAAAGAGGTGATCAAGGAAGCATGTATGAGAGATTACAGCGTTGTAATGGTTGATTAATTGATGGGAGTAGATTACAGCCAATCTATCAGTTGCCTATACTGCTTTCTGTACTTTATTTGCTGTACTAGATTTCTGAACATTAATTGGTGTTGCAGTTGGCTCCATTGGTGATTCTCCGAAGAGTGGCTCTTCCTGGGAGGTGTTCCCAAGTTTGGTTCAGAATATATAAATATCGATCAAATGCCACAATCAAATTGATGTTTACATGGCTAAGAAGCAGCATATTGCTATATATACTACTGCCAGCCTACCATGGATGACCGGTACTGCTGTGAATCCTTTGTTCCGTGCTTGTTATCTTGCAAAAGATGGGGAGAGAAAGGTTACTTTGGTTATTCCGTGGTTGTCTCAGAAAGATCAAGGTCTTGTATACCCTAACAACATAACGTTCAAGTCGGCACCAGAGCATGAGGCATATGTGCGCAAATGGCTTGAAGATAGGACTAGATTCATTTCTCGATTCGATATAAGGTTTTATCCTGGAAGGGTAATTTGCTGCAGTTGAACTATCATGTTCCGTGTCAGACTGATTATGTTCTGTGTAATGCTTGTTTTGTTATCGTTAGCAAAGATGTTTGAGGTGTTGATCTGCTTGATTGACCTTTTTTAGATGTGGCATTGGTGTATTGGGGGTTCCTTGTTTTTGGTGGCCTCCTTTGCCTCCTTTCCTTTCTTTCCTGTCACCTAAAAATGCCAGTTTAGTATCAGTTGAGAAGGTTTGGGCTCTGGGTTGGGACTAGGGATGGGGAGTGATCGCGGGGCACCTCCTTAGTCCTTAACAATTGTTTAATGCCTGGTAAATTTTGTAGTTTGCATTGTTCGAACCATCTGCTTTCTTCCTATTTCGTAATTTATCGTGAATGTTTTTTTATCTGTGGGCTTCCACTTTCAGCACCTCTTACAGACCTTTGACATTAATCAGGCTCACCTAATGGCTATCCCGTTTCCGCCTCCTTAACTTGTTTACCCTAAAAGAGTGCTGGACTTTATATGAAGGTGATATGTCAGATTCTTCTATTAGAAATGCTTGCATTTATGGTGTCCCCCTTCATAGGAATGAGGATCTATAATAGTCACACTTCATGAACTACTTTCTGGACATTCATTGTTAAGGTAAACTATAGCCAGGAACTACAAATTCATGTCAAATTCTCTTGACTGCTCCTATACGAACACCCACAAGGTTTTCATACTACTGTCACAGTAGTAGTGGAGTGTCCCTTTATCCTCAGAAAGATTGCTTGTGTGGATGGGAAAAGTTCATAATCTATTTACATCATTTTGTATGTGGGAACTGATTTGTATACGTGTACAAAGTTTTTTGCGTATCATAGCTATTGTACTGACCAGTAACCACTAATGTACCTGTATTTTTCAGTTCTCCATTGATAAGAGAAGCATTCTTCCTGTTGGAGACATTACAGAAATTATACCTGATGAAGAAGCAGACATTGCTGTTCTTGAGGAGCCTGAGCATCTCACATGGTATCATCATGGGAGAAAATGGAAATCTAAATTCCGCCTGGTCATCGGGATTATCCACACTAATTATCTAGAATATGTTCGACGAGAGAAGAATGCTGCCGAAGCATTTTTGTTGAAGCATATCAATAGTTGGGTAATTGGTATTTACTGCCACAAGGTATGCGTTTAAGACTATGCTCTAACTTCCTTCGTTTAAGATACTACTATTCTGAGTAAAAAATGATTTTCTGTCTTGTTTTCGTTACCATCATAGACATAGTGTTGTCTGTCTTAGGTTATTGATTTAGGAGTGGTCCCTGCTTCCTAGTCCCTAATCCGTCATAATGTAGTTGAAAATGAATGAGGAATATGATGACTAGACTTAGCTATTTAATTAGCATTCCACTTACCTTTCTGAAGTTGTGATGAATCTGAACTTGATGGCACAAAAAGAGAAGATAAGGAATTTCCATAGTAAGACTTAATCTTCCAAGGATTGTGGAAGGTCCACATTGTGCACTGTGAGGAGTCAGGATGTAGTATTTTGTGATAGCTGAGCATTGCAGTTACAACATGGTTTAAGACCATTCTGGCCATATTGTAATTTGGATCAGCCTCACATAGGTTTTCCTCTAATTAGCCGTAACTCCAGATGTCTAGGGTGTAGGGTCAACCAAATCAGCTCTCAGAAGTAATCAGAACTTTTACCCAAGTTGTCTCTGTTTGGAATGTGAATCTTTAGGCTAAATGCAATAATAAAACGGGAGAAAGCACTAGGGGATGCTGCAGAGAGTAGTGTACATAATATACAGATGCACCATGCATAGAAAGAACCTGGAGGAGACAGAAGTTCATGGCCAATCGCGAGAACCTGTTCAGTAGAGAGTTTGGTGTTCAACAGGATGAGTGGATGACTGATACATTAAGCAATAGTAGAGAAATCTCAAAGAGGAGGATCTGTGAGGGAGTTGTTCTATACCTCAACTAGCTACAATTTCAGAACTGTTTGTAACTGTTCTTTGTCTTGTACCCAAAATTTGTTCCTACATGTGCATATAGGCAAGGCAAGCACTGTTACTTCTGGAAGTAATTCTTGTGTGTCTTGTCTCAGGGAAGTATTCATTCAAACTTACATAAATGATCTCCTGTTATTTCATGCATGAATTTTGGAGCACTTGATATACATGCTATAACCAAAAATAGACATGGGGAAGAAAGATTAATTGGAAGAAAAGTCAATCAAGTGATAGAAGAGGGAGGCTTGGATTTCACTTTCTATCCCCTGGATCCAGTTGGTTTTGTTTTTACTGGTCAACGAGGGAAACCTGGTAATCATTAGGATATAGAGCTTTGTCAACAGTTTTAAAATTGAAAAGGTTGTCTGCAATCAAATTCTGAAACTGAGTATATGTAGAAAGCATTGTCCATTTCTCTTACTTGGCTACTGCAAATGAAGTATTTTGCGGCTTTCCTTTCTGTTGTATCTTTGCAGTGGTTGATGAGTTATCGTTGGTGTAGTTTCTGTTATAGCATAACATATCCTTGCACATTGAGACTTGGCCTGGTGATAGAAACTGGCTTGTTTCTTCGTTTATCTGATGTATTTGTATTGACATTGATCCTTTTTGATCCTGGTCTTTTCACACCTGATACCACTTTGCACAGATGCAATAAACTTTTTTCCTTCCTTGCTGTCTGCCGACATCCAATAGAATACTGAAGAACACTTTGTAATCAAATGTGATTTTTCTGTTAGCGTGTTTGGAATCAGTTTTCTATTCAATTCTTCAAAATCCTCAGTTCCCGTGTGTTTTCACATTACACTTCATGTATATGTTTGATGGCTTGTCAATGACAGGTAATTCGATTGTCGGCAGCAACTCAGGATCTCCCAAAATCTATTATATGCAATGTGCATGGAGTCAACCCCAAATTTCTTGAGATTGGTAAGAAAAAGAAGGAAGAAATGGAAGAAGGGAAACCTTCTTTCACTAAAGGGGCCTATTACATTGGTAAAATGATTTGGAATAAAGGATATAAGGAGCTGCTCAAACTCCTGAAAGACCATCAGAAGGAGCTCTCTGGACTGGAAGTTGATCTCTATGGTACAGGAGAGGACTCTGATGGAGTCAAGGAAGCTGCTAAGAAGTTAGAACTACCTGTAAGAGTTCATCCTGGACGTGATCATGCTGATCCTTTGTTCCATGAGTAAGCTCTAGCCTCATGTACGACCTATGGCTTTCTGCTGAATGCTTTAGGCAATCCAATGGCTTGCTAGTTGAGGGCATCTCATATTTTAATGTTATCTGTAAGCTTCAGTAGGTGCTGCATCATGAATGAACTTAGAATTGCTGGTTTGCCAAATTGAATTTTGAGTCCCTAGAATCTAGAGCATCTCTATTTATTAGGGGCAAGGCTGCATACATTTGGACCTCCCCAGACCTTGGATCTAAAGCCACCATATCCTAATCAGTGTTTTAAATAGCTGCTCTCTTTTGTTTTACATGTGTGGTCATACCATTTCAGATGTTAGTTATATTCGGATGAGTATACTGGTTAGGATCTAAATGCAACTATAGCTGTGTTAAAAAGGTTTTTGTTTCTTATTACTGAACCCAGTGTCTGAAGAAATTGATTGGGGACAAGTGGACCACTTCCAGCCATCTATAAACTAGAAAACTCCATTACCAAAATCTACCTCTTGCTGGAATTGAAATCTGAAGTGCTTGTATCTGTTCTACAAGGACATCTCGTCTTGCTTCTTAAGTCAGGGCAGATTTTTTTGTTTCAGGCCGGTCAGAGAGTAGCCCCTGCAGGGAACTTTCTTTCTCCATATTTTACCTTTTTGAGTTGTTTGATGTTTTTAAACTGTTATTCATTTAGAGATACTAGAAGTGAGCTACTTTACGACAGATCCAAACTATCACTTGTGACAATCGTTATATTAATAATAGCTTGACTCTTTCATGGTAAAAGGAAAATTGAAAATTTATTGGGTCTGTTAAAGGTAGAATATTCGTTAGGTTTTGATTTTTGCGTAGCTTATACCATGCGGTCATCTCTTCAGAGAGTTTGCAAATACTAAAAAGTAATAACCATGTTTTTACCTTACGATGCTACCCAGATGTTGCCTAGATTTTATATTGTGGCTTGATGGAATACTTTGTTCTTGCTGTTGCTTTACCTCAGATACAAAGTGTTTCTCAATCCAAGTACGACAGATGTTGTCTGCACAACAACAGCAGAAGCATTAGCGATGGGAAAGATTGTTGTGTGCGCCGACCATCCTTCCAATGAGTTCTTCAAGCAATTCCCTAACTGCCGTGTCTATGATGATGCTGATGGCTTTGTTGCATTGACATGCAAAGCATTGGGTGAAGAACCTGCCCCATTGACCGACTCACAGATGCACGAGTTATCCTGGGAAGCTGCAACAGAACGGTTTCTGAAAGCTGCTCAGTTGGACCAAGTTACTATAAGGAAGCCCTCTAAAGTGCCCTCTAAGAAGTTTGCCTCCTTGTCCTCGTTTAATATGAAGAAGAAATTGGATGATGCCTCTGCATACATACATGATGCAGTAGCAGGTACTGAGTTGACTCGAAGGGCATTTGGTGCAATTCCGGGGACCCTCTACCCTGATGAGGAACTCTGTAAGGAGTTAGGTCTGCCTTCTCACGCGCCTGCAAAATGCTGCACAAAATAATGTCCTCGAAGAGGATATGCCTTCCTCTTGCACTTTACTGTATTTTTTTGGTGGATTGAAAGTTGGTCATAGATTAAACAATGGGGTGTTATTCCTGTAGGCTTTGAAACCATTTTTTTTTTACTTCCTTCTCCAACCACTCCCTGTCTTCTTCCTTAAAATTTGGGTTTTTAATTTTTTTTAAATTTAAGATACTGTATTCGTATTCTGCTTGTAGTAAGAACTTATTGTAAAATTTCTAATACAAAGGGTTCTCTGTTGTACATTTGAAGACAGTTTCTTGGAAATTTGGACAGATCTCGTGTAATGTCTCAGGTTCTTCTCTATTTTGCTCTGTGTTGTTTGACGGCACTTTTGCAGTATTAATAACTTGGGATGGTTATATTGTATAGCATGATATATCCCCTTACAAATAAACCTATGATTTCTTGTCGTGGCGACTTTAAGGAACCCCAGCTCTTCTGCTTCTCTATGTGGTGTCAAGCATTTAACACTGAATTTGGAAAGTGTTGGACAATATGAGTGTGACCTTGCTGAAATTGTTGATGCTCATCCAGAGACCATAGTACTGCGTATGACATTGAATAGCAGAAGACGAGATGGAGGTCGAGTGGAGGATAGACTTTACGAGTTCAAGGTATTGGGATTAACCATGATCACATTCTTACTATGTTTATACCCCTTACTCCCTCCGTCACAATAGAATCCCTCCGTCACAATAGAATAGGCCACTACATCAGAAATAGCGGCTCTGCCAAGGATCCCACTACATAATTAACTGTTTTACATGATTCTTTAGACAGCAAGATAAACGTTATATCCTAGTAAACTTACCTCTGAGTCTAAAATTTCGAAGCCTTTTTCTTTTTTTTTGACAATGGCAAAAGATGCCACTATTTGAGTTATGAGGAATGCTGATTCTGGTTGTTCTGTCTATAGAATCTATAATTTAAGCTACTTTGTCAGTTTCTCAGTTAGCAGTGACAGACTAACAGGAGACTCAGTTGCAGTGATGTATTAATCTTTTAGGAGAAGACAGCTTATAAAATAATGTGATCAGCAGCAGGGCAGGGAAATCAAGACATTGACCACTTAAAAGTGTTTAGTCAATTGTTTACTGAAGGAAGCTTTATACTCACTTTGCCTCTTTTTCTTTAACAAAATCATCAGCAGTGAAATTATCCTTGTCCATTATTTTGACATTAAGTTCTGTGTTCAACCAATTTATACTCGATTATCTTTAGCGGATCAATTAACATCCCTCAAAATATTTTACCACAAGGAAAAGAACATTTTTCGTGGTTTTCTATTATGCCATGAATGTGTATTTTTGTTTGTTTTAATAGCGGTAGATGATAGTGATGGAGAAAGATGGTTTGCTCTATTATGCCATACTTATGTGTTTTTGTTTGTTTTAATAGCACAAGAATCATATTATTTCATCCATTCAATGGACCGACATTGTTTTCTACTACTTTACTTTCTCGATTACTGACCTACCCGTTTTATGCAAAGGTATTCTAGTCCTACTGCATGTAGGAAAACCGTAAATTAAGGCTTCAATGATACGAAGTATACATTAACATGGACTCCTAGTCCTTATAAATAAACACATCGAACTGCCCCTTAAGTAAGAGCTAATTTTGATGTAAACTCCTTAGTGGAATAAACTCAATTTCTCTCTCTAAGGGTTTAACTAGAAACCTAGTCAAATTTCACCGCGTTATTAACGACGAAGGAGTTAAACGATGTTACATTGATACGGTACTATATGTAGTCATACTGCGAGTTGAAAATTTTGAAGTTTCAAGATTTTTCGTGACACAGATAGCGATGGAGAAAGATAGAATATCTGAATTGCCAGAACACATACAGCACGACATTATGTCTCGCCTCACTACAGAACAAGCCATGGTGACAGGCCTGGTTTCCAAGACATGGAGATCAACATGTTTAAGCCTCCCCTCTTTGGATTTCGGTTCACACTTTTATTTTTGTGCGTTTTACCCTACGGAATTCCCTTTATCTACTAAACTGGAAACCATAAAGTTCACCATAAGAAAATCCAGGATTTCTTACCTCGACTACGTCAGGCAATATCTTACATGCAGGAAGTCAAGTGCTACTAACAAGTTTGTGCAACTTCTTGTCTTGCATCTGCGAGCAGGATCAAAACTAGCATTCTCCAAATTCAATGGGCTGATTCAGTACGCGCTTAAAGAGTTCGAGGTCAAGGAACTGAAGCTCTCGTGTCTATATAGGTTTTGCTACGAGTTACCTAGCAAGTCCTTCCTTGGAGCGAGATCTTTGAGAAAACTCTCACTGGCTAAGATCTCCTTACTAGACCAGAACTTGTTCGAGGTCTTGGCTACTAACTGTCCGCTACTTGATAGCCTTGAGATTGATAGATGCCGAGGGCTCAAAACAATCAAGGTGTCCGGTCTCTCCAAGCTTTATAAGCTGCGGGTGGCCTATGTGCATGGTTTGGAAAATTTAGAGATTGATGCCCCAAATCTTCGTACTCTTGAGGCTATGCGTAGCATAAGACTACAAGAAGCGCGGTGTGAGATGCATATGAACACTAGTCTCCAACTAGAAAACGTAACAACATGGAACATTGCAAATACCCATAGCCATTTAACCCTATTTCAGAACCTTCAAAATTTGAACAAGTTGGTGCTGGGCCATTTCTCTATGCCACCAGGCAAGCACTTCAAGTTTTCAAGTCATCTTTTGAAGGATTTGACCTTGCAGTGGTGTTTAGAACTGGTCGAGGCTGAGATTTATGCTCCTAATCTCGAACGTTTTTGCTCAGAGTACAATGGTCTGGCTAAGATTACAATTATGGCTCCTAAGCTCAAATATTTCCATCACCAAGGTGCCTGCATCTCGTTGTCTAGTTCGTGGGGGTTTTCGTCGTTGAAGACGGTTACTCTTGATCTATGTCCAGATAATTGGACAGCGAGTCAGCTCATTGAGCTTCTTCAAAAGCTCAACCATCCACATAGCCTGGAAATCAAAGCTTCTTATTCACTGTTCACTCAGGTATTTCCTCGTTTATATCTGTCTTTGGGATTTTGCAACATTGCTAGTTTATGTTATATGCACATTGTTACTGATTTTACTTTGTCCCCTCTGTGAAGAATTGTAGGAGTATGTTAATTAAAAGACTCGACATTCCTCCTGTTACGCATGGTGTTAAACTGTTGACACTGGAATTGAGAGGTGATGGACTGGATTTCTCTTGGACAACTGGATGCAGCCTTCGTGAACTTGTCGAAATACTGCTTTGGCTTTCACCACATCCAGAGATGATATCCATACACTTAACATCCATAAACCGCAAGGAACTACACGTTTACAAGGTAATTGGAACAACACCAATGAATTCCTCTTTTTCTTATAACTTGGTTTAGTTTAATTCAGTTCATCTGAAAAAGCAGAAAAGGTATAACAAATTCTGTTTTGCGTAGAAAAGAGGAAGTTTCAGTCGAAAGAATATAGCCTAATATACTGTGTTAGTGCTCACACATATCCTAGTTGAACAAACTGAAACTAGTTTCGTCGTCTCATTTGTTTCAAGATCTTAATACATTTGAGAGCATGCTAGTTTTAGCTTCCAGTGCTTGATCTTTCGTGATATATGTATATTGGTAGTAGTATGGCCTATCAATATTTTTTTCCTTATTGTAACATTTTGAATCTTCATTTACTTTTCAGTTCAAATACAAGGAGGACAAAGATTGTGTTGAAGACTGTGATCGATGTAAATTACTCCCATATAAATGTTGGAAACATTGCTTACAATACTTGACTAAAACTACATTTACGGATGTTGATGTGCAAGATTCCTCTAAACATGCAAAGGGAGATGCCATCGCAGTTGCTCCTATAGTAGTATAGTCCTACCAGTTAGTTTTGAAGGCTCTTTCAAGGATCCCACTAATGTCCTGCAATTTTCATATTACACTGTAGTAGTTCACAACCAGTGTACAAACTTGGTAGACAGTTAAATTACCAGCTAACAGTTAGTTTTTAAGGCTCTTTCAAGAATCCCACTACATAATCAACTTTTTATTAAGTATATCCTTGTAAACTCACCTCTGAGTCTCAATGTTTGATGCCACTATTTGAATTAAGAGGAATGCTAAGTCTGGTTGCTCTGTCTATCGAATCTATAATTTGAGCTACTTTGTCAATTTCTATGGTCTGGTTCAAATGTTAGGTGCCTTTTCTCCTATGATTGGTTAACTTTCATCTTCAATATAGTCATCAACTGTTGATTTACTAACCTTGAGAAAGTTTTGCCTGCCATATGGTAAAAAATGATCAAAAACAGAGGGAACCTAAAGCAAACAGAAGCTTTTAATAGTGCAAAACTGTTGGTTCATTATACTTTCGGTAGAGAAACTTCATCCACCATCTCAATTCTCAAACACACCCTGAAAAAGTAAACTTGAAAAATATAGCTAAAATGATAAAGGGGGCTGGCAATGATGTGAGTGAAGTCTGTGGCTAAGCAGCTGTTGAAATGTTGCATGATCAGCATATGTAAACTTTACCACTCCGCATAACCGATCTGCCTATCAATCAGTAAGAAGATTGCTTCCATCCACCGACTTCCTCCTCTGGAAGTTCACGAGCATACTGCAATTGAAAATGGAGATCAATCGTTAGCATTGTCTAATAAGATGCCTGCATTTGGGGATGATATCGAAACATCACAAAACAAAGTTGAAGAAGACTTCCATTTAGGTACAGTTGATTACCTCACGGATGAAAGTGAGGCCAACTCTGATTTCCCCCTTAAATTCTCCATCCTTAACAACATTGTAAGCAGTAGGTGCCAGATTTCCTCCTTCAAAAACAGCTTCTAAAGGAATGCTGCATGAAGAGGAGGCATGATTAAGAACCAAGGGAAGACATGATGTCGTAGCAGTAAGAGGAGACTCAGTTGCAGTGATTTATTAATCTTTTTGGAGAATATAGGTTACCGAGCAATGTGATCCACCAGGTCATGAAAATCAAGACCCTTGATAGCTAAAAAGTGTTCAATCAATTGTTTACTGGAGAAAGGTTTATACTCACTTTGCCTCTCCAACAAAATCATCAGCACTGAAATTATCCTTATCCATTATTTTGAGATTAAGTTCTTGAGCATCTCCAGAGATTGTGAACACAAAGGTCTCGTTCCATTCCGGGGCTGATCCATGATCTGCATGACTCACACCAAATATGTCTTGTATTGAGTTATTGTTTACTTATGATTCCAACTAATCATCAGCTGCTTATACCAAGCATTTGAGTATGAGAGTATCAGTGTAACTATTTGTGGAGCTAGTATGCATAATTTCACCCCAAAAACATGTCCATATTCTTTAGAATCCCACAGGTAGCTAAGGGAGGAAAACAGCATCTTAGGAACAATTAAGTAGTGAAAGCGCGACAAGGAACGGTGTAGAATGCACAGACCTGTTGAAACACTGCTCTTCTGCTCTTGAGTGCGGCAAGTGAGAATGACATAAGGATCCATGCTAGCTGAATACGCAAGAACAATCTTTCATTCAAATTAACAGAAAGTTTTGATTGTATATCATGATACAGGACATTAATGTAGCCAGGCACTAACGTTCAGATGGCTAAAACAACCAAAAATCACCATCACATGATCGACTACATGGAGTCAGGGCATGGTGGGAGTATCCCAGTATCTGAGAAACTGGACTCCATGCCTACCACAAAACCTCCTTTAGCCTGAAAGGCATAAGTTTACTTACTAACTAAACTTAGTACTAAAAATAAATACTAGGAAGACTGGAAAAGTGACTCTTGAGTAAGACGGTGCTATGATCCATTGCTTTGGAGTCCCAATAAATCTTTGAACAGTAAAGGAAAGAATTCCCTCAAAATATAGAAAGAAATTAGGACAATCATTTCACAATAATTCAGATCTTCTCTAGACAACTATCACATGCTTCAAAGGCATCCATGTGTACGTTCAATGAACAAGTGACTTTTTTTAGTCTCAGCTTTTTTGGATCAACTTATGCTCTTATAATTATGGATTATGCATAAGGTTATTTAATCACGTTCAGAAGTTAAAAGACATATTTTTTCGGTTTTCTTTTCACATTGTAAATTTATGATGGGAAAAAACTTGGTTTGCCTACGTCTAAACCAACCCTAATGACATATAGTGGTTGTTTAGTTGACACTTGAAACAAATGTATTTGGGATTTCCAAGTGTTAGAATGTGGAGTTGCTTGGTAAGTAAAAACACATGAATCGAATATCCTTAAAAAGTCCTGCTTTCTACAAAATAGAGGAAATTGCTTGCCTTGTCAAGAGTAGATAGGTAAGTTTTTCATACGTGAATCTCTAATTCGCATATATAACGAAATTTTGATGACTTTAATGCTGGTCGATTAGCATTATCACATGCATGTACGATGTACCGATTCATTAAATCTCCATGGTGAACCAAACAACCACATAATCAGTTTTATTTACTAACTAAACTTAGTGCAGTAGCTCAACAACTTCACAAAAATTCACCCTGTACTGCACATGTAATGAGAAAGATACATCTGCATTAAAGCCAATTAATGCCATTTTACTAACGAAAATGCAATTAGGTAGCATTGGAGCGTTACGAAACATGAAGGTCAATCATGATTCATGATCAAAACTTCCTCCATTTCTAAAGCAAACTTTTTTCTCTAGTGGGTTTGGTTGAAAGAAACTTTGACTAGATCCAAAAAGGTCTTGGTCTTTAATCATTTTCTTAACATAAGAAATTACGGAGACTTTTCTACTAGAAATACAATCAAGACAACTCATCAAAAATCCGAGATATTCTAGCAATCACAATAATAGAGGGAAAAGAATCAAGTAACGTTCCAGTTGTTACACTATTATCCCCTACCTAAAAAAACTGAAGGTTCGATTCTTATCAACGTCTTTGTAACCTATTGATTTTTCTTTCAAGATCAACGGCTTAACCTCATAGATCAACAACATAGATCATCAAAAACATCCCTTCTTGCATTAACAAAATTTTCGTTTCCATGCAGTCCATGCTCATTAATCAACAAACTCTTTTAAATGCCGGCCATAATTCACATGAACCAATATATGCATTTCTCTTATAGGGCATATATACGAACAAAAAGTATATATTAAAGGGAACCCAAGATTAGCACGTAAGAAAACATATGAAATGAATGATCATAGATAAAAGTATGAGAATTATGAGAGAAAAGAGACTTACATAGGAAATCAGAGTTCTCGAGGCCCTTGGCGCTTACAAGGAGGACTTCAAGCTTTCCCTGGTGATGCATCTTTGATCAGAATGTGGTGTGATCAGACGTTGAGAATTGAGGAGATGAGAGATTTTTTGTAGCTACGATGATTATGTGTTTTGTGGTTTATGTGTATGTTCTTTTCTCGAGAAAGAGAATGAATGAATGCGAATGTTGATGTTGGAAAACACGTTCTTACAGGATGGCGCACAAAGGCACAGTATTTATTTATAGGTCCGCTTGTACAAGTTGGTCAGATGTCACCCTCCCTAGATTTGGAAAAATTAATTCGTAGAACGAATATTGTAATTGGTGCGTCAAATAATTGATAGTGACTTGTTTTGATGGTTGAAATTATTGGTGTTAAGAGGTTGAAAGTTCGATTTGTAAACAAGTACTCCCGTATATATGTATTAAATGGCCATGCACTGGGTGTCTGGGTCATATCGTGATATGGACTATATAAATTTTTTATATCACAGCAATTGATTTTATAGGGGGAGAGGATATGATGATTCAAATTAAATTTGAGCATTTTGTAAGAATGTAAGATATACTCCCACAATTTCAGAATGAGCTGCGGCTGAAATTTAGGCCAAGATTAATCGGAGTCGAAAATGTGCATGTGAAACCTTGTCTGGAAACTTATGGGAAATGTAATCATGTAGCAAAACATTGGACACCTAATAATTAAGACCCGCAGCATGTTTGCTAGTTGTTACTTGCCTTTTTGCCAAATGTTTCATTGCCCTGCGTTGGAACAGTCAAAACCAAACCAACCCCAGAAAATCAAATCGAACCGCCCGAGAAAATGACCCGCATGGAATCGAAAAAATCTAAATCAAAACCCAACCGAACCGACTCGATGTATAAGCGAAAACCGATATGAACCGAAAAATATGAAATTCAAACGAACCGAAACCGAACCGGATGGACCCGAAACCCGATTCAACCCGAATCGTACTCAAATTACTGGATAATAATCTAAAATAAACTAATTTATTGCAATCTTGGTCATATTTAAGCACAAACTAAATCAATTTTGTATTAGACGATTCAAACAAAGAACTAAAACAAAATATCTATGACTCAACATTAAAATTTGATAAGAATTAGTCGATAAAATATACGAAAGCGACCGACTGCAAAGGAACCGAACCGAAACCGATCCGACGAAATAAATTAACCGACATGACCCGAACCGATATTTGCCCAAACCGAAACCGACTTGTCTCGAATATTCTATCATGACCCGACACAACCCGAAACCGATATGACCCGAACCGAGAAAAATCGACCCGTAACCGAACCGAACCGCTCGATTGACACCTCTACCCTGCGTCATCTGAAATGATCCAAAGCACTTGAGCACGTGCAAAGACAAATTCTTGACAAATTTCTACCCCTATCATGAGCCCAAACCTTATTGTCAGGCCAAAATTTTAGGCCCAATTGACCTGATATAAACTTTTTACATTTGAAGAATGGCTATTTGTTCAATTTGACAACCAAAACAGGTAAACAATGGAAGATGGCAGATTGCCCCTTCCGGCCTTGCCTTTCTATCAATTTATGGTAAGATACTTAGACGGTCTTATCTAAATGTAATTGTAATACTTATAATTTTATTTTATTTTATCAATAAGTTGAATAATCTCGTGTTTTTTTTTTGTTGTACATTGGAGCACCTTATAATGCGCGAGATGAGATATGAGGATTCGTATATGTGACAACTCCTATACATGTTAAATTTAAAATTATTAGACCAACCTTGTTCCCCTTGTAAAATCTCTTATTCTAATACATATATTAACCTATTTTTATAAGGCTGGTTTATAAGATCTTTTTCTTACTTAAAAATAGTTTTCATTTGGATAGCTTTTTTCAGCTAGTCACGGGAGAGACCATCTACTTTTATTATAAATGTAGACCAACTGTTTACAAGGTAAATTTTCTTAAGCTCCCTACAAGTAGACCGTCTACTTTTAATATAAAAGTAGACCAAGCCATGCTGGCCCAATAAAGGCATATAAATCTACAACTAATTTGGACTTGTAGGAAGCTTAAGAAAATTTATCTTGTAAACAGTTGGTCTACTTTTATAATAAAAGTAGATGGTCTCTTCTAATAATTTGTGAGCTTTTAACCTTATATCGACTTTCAAAAAGTATGTTTTGATCGTATAAATAGGCGAAGGTATGCTGATCGAAAGAAGATATATATATCTATGATGCGACTTGAACTTACATGAATTTTAGACTGATTTAGATTACATGAAACTCGCTTATAGACGGTCTTCTCAAAGAATTTAGTGAGAGAACTTTTATTTCACAGATGACCTATGTGGACTTTTGTGGGTGCTTAATTTCCCGCGAAACTGTAAAAGCATCGTTCCTTTGCCCTCTGATTTCATCCCCATATATAAGCCTATACCAAACAAATAATCAGACTTTTTTTCGTACGTCTATTTCATAAACTACTTTCTTTTCCACAATAGATATCATATACTTGCTTTTTACACAAATTATTAGAGAAGACGGTCTACTTAGATCAATCTTCTTTAATTCCCTATAAGTCCAAATTAGTCATAGGTTAATATGTCTTTATTGGGCTGATTTGGTCTACTTTTATTATAAAAATAGACGGTCTCTCCCAAGACTAGCTGTGTTTTTATACTTTGACAAAATATATTACACTTACTTTTAAGTTTTAACTGTGTTGCTGAGCCCTTTTCAGCAGTTAATATTCTCTCTAAAATATATTAAAGCACGAAAGTTCGGTACTTTATGCTTCATTTTTAACTCTACTGAACTGGGTTTCTTGTAATTGTTCAACTTTTTGTCCTAGAAGTTTTTTTGCTAAATGAGGGTATAAAAATACTATATTAAGTAAATACATTTGCTTTTCATATTATTAAGGCTTTATTTTGGTGGGTCAAATGCCGAAGGACTTTATGGGTTCTTTAACCTCTGACACCATTCTTTACAAGTCAGTTCTTTTGGTCCCTATAAATTGGCTTGTTTAATGATTGTGATATCATGCAATATGTGAGTTTATCTGCATTATACTGTAACATGGACTAGATGTTTATTTGTTTACGTTACATATGCTTTTTTACGTAATCATACTTGATTATTATGTTCATGGAATCATGGTTTTTTAACTTTAGTCATTTCCCATTTTGGTTATTTTATTCGGTCCCCCTTGTATGAGACGGTCTTGTCAAACTTAACTATACTAAGTTTCGAACTCAACAACATCATAAACCCAATTCCTACAAAGAGGCTCCCGCCCAAGTAAGGTATGAAGGGAGGGGGTTGGGACGTACGGTGGCGTATCTTGAAATTGTGATGTATGGGGTCCTTTTTCTTACGAGTATGGGGTCATTTGGTAATAAAGTTTGCTTGTTTAGGGAAATTACTTGTAACTTTATAAAAGAAATGTTTTTTTTTGGGGGTCTAGTCACCTCGTTGCTATGTAAGTGGCGGAGCGCACCCACAAGTGTGGCGGAGTGGGCTCCACCATTGATATGCAGTCTTACCGTTGCATTGTAATAATACATGGAGCCATGGAGGTTGTATCAAATTGACCATTGATATGAAGTGCACCAACCATTTGTTACTTCACGATGAAAAGAAGCACAAAAGGTTATATGAGCCATTTTAATTTAGTATAATATCATCCGACACTAAAGAACGGTAAATCTTTGACTCCATTGAACTGAACAAAGTAAAAAGATTATCTGTTATTTTTGAAATATAGAAATGTTAATTTTTGGATTGAAGATTGTCTCATCCAAAAAATTGTGCTATCTTATTGGTCGAAATCGAATCATCTAAGTGTCATGTCATATTTCTCTGTCGAAATGGAAAACATAGCTAATTGGGTTGTAAAAGTTGTGATAGTAACATAGTTGAAACTTTGGACCTTAAGGTGGTAATTAATGAGCTAGGCTTGGCCGTAGATCAGTTATGCAAGAACAAATGCTGCACATGGAGGCAATCTATCTACTAAGAACATCGCCAATATAGCTTATTCAACTTGTGGGTAAAGGTCAATGTTTCTTAGTGTCATAGTAGTTGATAACCAATTGAAGTTACACTAGCTAAACACTTTTCAACCATGAAGTTTTGCTTCACAAGTAGCCATCTCATTCAAGATATTCTTGACAGGGTAAAAGTTGACCAGCTTTGATGTTGATGTTGAATGGTTGAAAGCCAATGGAATTGTTGGGAAGGTGTAGTGAATTTTTCTATATGTAGATGTTTAGCTACTACATGAGACTAGCAACTGTTGTAATGTCCATTTACATGTACTTTCAGGATGATTTGGTAATCTACTGTGGTTTTAATTTTCGGAACTTTACAGACGAACGGGTGCTGTGAGGCGCTGTTTAAAGGGAGGATGGACAGAAGAAGAGGTAGCTTCACAGAGCACCTTGTGTGATATAAGGCTACATGCATGATTGCAAAAATCCTAAATATACTATGGAAACTATTGTGTGAACTTGAGTGTTCTCATTACAATTTACATTCAATTTCTGAAAACAAGACGACTAAGTGCATAATGGAGTGTCATCTTTAATTTGCTTGCACGAATCAGACTGTAAATGACATATTCTTTCAAGGTTAATGTCTTTTATAGCTTTACACACTTTTCAATGTCTTATGTCTTGCTAATGGCATCGTCCTACAGATATTGATCTAGATCTTTTCAGATGCTAAGGATCCTTTAGTAACGTCAATTGCCTCCTTCATTATTGTTGTCATACAAGAAGTTACAAAACTTGGCTTCTAATTTACAGGACAAAAGGTTGGAATATGCAGTGAAAAAGTATGGAGAGAAAAACTGGAAATGTATTGGTATGTGCTGCATTATTTGAATCTCCGCCTCTGGTGCAAGATGCAATTGAAGTGCTCTACATGCTTATCTTGATTATTTTGTAGTTTTAGCTGCATTTGATCTTTATAGGTAATAAAGTTTCCTTTTTTTTTTTCAATTTCAGCGGATCATGTTTCTAGCAGAACAAATGTTCAGTGCCTGAGCCGCTGGCAAAAGGTGCTAAGTCCACATATCGTCAAAGGAGCTTGGACAAAGGAGGTTTGTTTAACGTCTGCTTATCTAACTTCTCTCTTACAAATAGATTTTATCAGTACCTTCATGGATATAATAGTTCTACATTTACAATTCAGGAGGATGACCTTGTCAAGGAACTGGTGGTGAGGCAAGGTCTGAAAGCATGGTCCAAAATAGCCGCACAGTTACCTGGTCGCATAGGCAACCAATGCAGGGAGAGGTATAGCTTTGGGAAATATACTACTGCAAACTCTTTTTATGTCTTTTGTTTTCATGTGTTGCATTCCTACAAACAACAATTTTCAGTTACTGAGATATGAATAAGGGAAACAAAATGTGTGTGCTGATGTAGTTGTGTCTGATACTCAGGTGGTATAAGTATCTAAATCCTGAGATAAACAAGACTGCATGGACCAGAGAGGAAGAATTGGTTTTAATTAAAGCTCAATGCATATATGGGAACAAGTGGGCTAAAGTGATGAAGCTCTTGCCTGGGAGGTATGAATTAACTGCAGATTCTCTTTTAATCGTGATTCTTGATTTCCTGTTTGCCTGAGAGCCAGAGGAATTACATTGAAAGGGAGTTCTGTGTCAATCAATACATGTATAATATATTCTTCTCTATTTCAATGTAATAGGACTGAGAATTTCATCAAATCTCACTGGAATAGCCTTAAGAAGAAATTGGACCTGAATTTGCAGTCTACTACTGCTCCTCATTGCGACAGGCTTACCACTCTTGAATTGCTTGATTCTACGTCAGATATTGAGAAATCCCCTAAATTGTTGAAGCCATCTCTTGTTTCAAGTTTGTCAGCTGACAAGACTTTTAGCTCAGAAAGAAGTATGGAAACCAGTATGAGCTCTGGAAGAAGCGCAGTAACCAGTACTACAACATATTGTTGTCAGCAAATGTTCAGAAGTCCAAACACCAAAAACAGTGATCCCAGAAGTGCTTCTCTTCTGAACTCAGCATACAAGGCTGGTAATCAAATTCATAAATTTTGCAATGATTTTGAAAGAGAGGGTAAAAGCTGGGGCGGCTTGTGTTATCAGTCACTAACGCTTGCTGATTTAAAAATTTTCTTAGAGACTGGCAGTTTCCCTCACACATACTTATCTGCGGCACACAAATATTGATACTCGACAATTTCGTCACTCTGGAAACTCGAGTTGTCGTGACAGTCCAGAGTCGGTTCTGAGGAATGCAGCAAGGACCTTTCCTAATAAGCCATCCATTATAAGGCAAAAGAGCAACACTGCATCCAAGTGAACGGTACTTATGGACAATGTACTGAAGATACGAGTCCTGCAAGTCCCGTCCTGCCCTGCTGAATGTTCGACAATCATCTGGCTTTATCTACTCGCCCTTCGGACTAGTTGCTTGAACAAGGCAGTCATGCCAGAAGTCAGTGTAACCAGTCCACTCAATTTTTGCCGAACTTCTCTTTTGTCTAATGCAGTTTGATATTTGAGGAAGGATCCATGACTCAAAGACTTAGTTTTTTTTGGGTAATTGTGCTGTAGATTGGTTTAGTGTCAGTGGCAACTGTTACATGGTATGCCATGATATATGTCTTCAGTGTAAAGTTAAATCATACATGTTTTCAATGTAAAGTTAAAGTAGGATATCAGTATCATGATTGTAGATGTTAAATGGGCCATTAGGCAGTTTGCAACGTGCTTAATTCACCCCACTATTTCAGAAAAGCAATTTGGCATCAAACTATCTTATTTTTACTCTATTTTTAGTTCAATTCAATTCAGTTCCATTTAAAAAATTAAACTAAATGAACCATACTGCATCGTATTAAATTGATAAAAAAAAAAAAAAAGCAACTGATTTAGTTTTTTCTATCAAAGAAAGTACTGTACATAATTGGCTAAATTATCTTATTTTGCATGGCTGACAAACACTTGTCACCACGACAGAGGAGTGTAGTCCAAACTGATTGGAGTAAATGATTATATCCCTACCTACCTCTCTACCTGGACCATATATAACAGATTAACAGTATAAGTCTTGACTTTAGATATTATATTTCATCAATCATTAGAAATAATCAACCAAATAATTACCAAAAGATTCAACAACTTAGCAGAAAAAACAGGGGATGGAGGGATCAAGAATGGAAGCTGAAAAATCCACAAGGGAATTCTTTGAAGGTCTGGGCACCTCTGATAGCTTGCCAGAATCTTGTAAAGCTTCCAACATTTTTTCCCATCTTATTGGAGGTCTTCTTAATGTTGATCATATCTCTCGAGGCCATGTTACATGCTCTTTCTCTGTTAAACCTTGTGTCTGCGTAAGCTGCTTCAACTTAACTATCCCACTTTCTAATCATTATTTATCATTTCATTGAACCCAAGTAGTAGATTATATTATAGACTAATTTATATTTTCAGTACTGTCATCTTGTTAAGGGTTTTCTACTGCTTTTCGAGTATTTATAATTGTGGGGACCTATGATATGTCAGAGCCGATATCTTTACTAATTGTGGCAATTGTAGATATGGTTAAAGTCGTTTTTAACTGACTTCATATACGATGTGTGGATGTCAGCTAGCTTAGTTAGTAAAGTTATTGAAACATTAGCGTGTAGATGTCACCTATTTTAGTTGGTAAAGTTATCGAGACATTAGTTTTTGGAAGATTGTGTCCACGACTTAAGTTCAAATCTTGGTTACTCCTTGACCGAAATTATAGATCAAGACATTCTATTTTGGCATGAGGTAGTATATCAAATTAGGGTTGTTTCCAATTTCCATATGATAGCAATAGCGTAGTGTGGCTACTGGTTATTTGGGTTGAAGATGGCTTTACAAATTATACTTGCTATTACCATTATAGACTATTAGACTGTAATAATCACAAAATTCGGTGTTCTGATTCTATGTTTGGTGGTTGTTTGCAGAACTACTACAATGGGTTGCATGGAGGAGTAGTGGCGTCTGTGGCAGAGAGGGTAGCCATAGCATGTGCTCGAACCGTGGTAGCAGAGGATAAGCAGCTCTTTCTTGGTGAACTCAGTGTCTCATACTTAGCTGCTGCTCCTGTTCATGTGAGTAAATGCCTTAGCTCTTCTTATGGCACAAAATTCTCTGCATAATTAAAATGTGAGGGTGTATAGGTTTATGAAAGATGTAACAGGTGAAACTGAGAGTTAATCTTGTAATTTGAAAGTACTGCTTCATGTGGAACAGGCCGAGCTGATTGCTGATGCATCACTAGTAAGGAGTGGAAGAAACTTGACTGTGGTATCATTGGAAGTCAAGCAAAAACAGTCTGCAAAGCTGATGTATATTGCTCACGCTACTTTTTTTCATCTCCCTGCATCGAAGTTGTGATGGATCTTCGGTTTCTTCCCAGCAAATCGATATCCTTGATTGGTTTGTGACCTCTCTACTGTTGTCCAGTAGTTGTCTCTAAATCTCATTGGGGGTTAGTGGTGTTTGTAGCTGATGTAATTACAAGGATGCAGAAGCATACTGAATATGCACTCTAATTTTTATCAGATAAGATACATTGAAACTGTATTTGTGTTGTTTTATATGATTCACGATGAATGTAGAATCAAATTTGCACTCATTACAACATACAGATTTGCACTATCGGCAGTCGGGGCATGTAGATTCAGGTTGTCAGATTTATAAGATATTGAAAATTTAAACTAAAATGAATATTACTGAAACTTTTTTAAATTGAATAAAGAAGCAGCTAAAGATTTTTAGTTTTTGTTAATTGAATTGCCGAAGGAAAGAGCATCATTAAGTTATCTTATTTTGTATGGCTGATGATAGTAATAATAGTGAGGAGCAAGATTTGAATATTAGCCTAATGGTCGAGAATCTACCTATATGGATTGTCACATGTTCGAATTCTCATATCGCATTCTCTGCGCATTATTAGCTGCTACGCATTATTAGCTGCTACAATGTTAAAAAAAGATTAAAAAAGCGACTCAAGTGGACCATGCCATGAACCCATAAGTCTTGACATTGCATCTCATCATTTAACCAAATAATTAGCAAAAGAATCAACAATCAAACAGAAAAAACAGGGGATGGAGAAATCAAGAATGGAAGCTGAAAATTCAACGAGGGAGTTCTTCGAAAGTCTGGGCATCTCTGGTAACTTGCCAGAATCTTGTAAAGCTGCCAACATGTATTCTGATCTTACTGAAGGTCTTCTTAATGTTGATCATATCTCTCGGGGCCATGTTACATGTTCTTTCTCTGTTAAACCTTGTATCTGTGTAAGCTGCTTTTACTTAATTACTTTAGTTATCCCATTTTGTACTCATAATTCATCATTACATTAAAACTATGTAGGAGATTATATTATGGAATATGGATTACCTTATATATCTGCATTGTCTTTTTCGAGAAGGGGTTTCTACTGCTTTTTGAGTATTTATTAATTGTGGGGACTTATGACATTGTTGTTGGAAAAATTGCACACACATT